>PVHX01033534.1:0-13039 GCA_004024805.1 Geosciurus inauris | reverse complement strand
AAAAAAAAACAAATAAAACAATAACATTAAAAACAAAACAATACAATAAAAATAAATTTAAGCAAAACAAAGTCAAACAAACCACTAAATAAGAAAAAATAAATGAAACAGCAGAACACACATATAACACATGCACACACAGAACTTAAAGTTTAAAAAAATCAGGATGTGGGGAAACAGAGTAATCAAAGAGAAAATAGAAAAGAGGAAAAATATAATCAAAGTGAAAATTGTAGTGTAGATAACTCTAGCACATTCTGACATCACAAAAAATAATGCATAATAATGGATTAAAGAATGTAATTATCAATAGTTTGGGAAATATATCAAATTAATATATAAGGATATATCAGTAAAATAAGAAAGTCTAACATTAGACTAAAAAATATTGCTTGTGAATGTTTCAGAGATAGATGTCATCTTTGTTGGATATTCCTTAGAATTATGTCTTATATTGAGAGGTTGAAAAATATTCAAGCCTCCACAGTGCAATATCTGTGTGTTTATGTAGGTGGCTGCTGTCCTGCATTTAAACAGCTGTCCTTAACACTTTGTCTGCCTCTGGTGTGAGCCTATGTAGATTCAGAATTTTTATGGCATTCTGAAACACATAAAGTTTGTTAATATGGTTGATGGAAACTTCTGAGTATTCAGACATGTTGCCTACTCTTTCCCAGGCTGGAGGTATGGCTTTATAGAGTGACATATCTAGGAGCTAACAGAAAACATATCCCACTTCACACTTGGGAGTGATTTTTCTGTCTCAGAGGCCCTCCACACTAGATCATGTTAGCTCTGGAAAATGCCATATCTCTTCTTCTGAACTAGGGGTCAGAGATTGAGCAACTCTGACAGACCAAACTGGTAAATCTCAGAATGTGCTTGTGTGCTTATTTGCCCATCTAGAAATGTTGAACACATTTTCATATATTTCTTGATCATCTTTTCTTTTGAGAAGTGTGTTTAGTTCCTTTGGTAATTTATTGGAGTGTGTGTGTGTGTGTGTGTGTGTAAATTTTTTGAGTTCCGAGTATATCCTGGATATAAATTCCCTATCCTCAGAGTATGTGGCAAAGATTTTCTCACATTCTTTACGTCTTCATGCTCTTAATGGGTTTTTTTTCTTTTTTCTTCTTTTATTTTATTTCATTCTCTATTTTTATGTGAAGATCTTCTTAATTTGATGCTGTCCCATTTACTAATATTTGATTTTACTTCTTTCATTGTATGAGTTTTATGAAGGAAGTCAGTTCCTCAGTTGGCATGTTTAAGTGTTGGGCTTACATTTTCCTGTATCAGGGGAAGGGTTTATGACAAATTCCTGTCTTTGATCTGTTTTATGTTTTGTGCACAGTGAGAGATGGGGATTAAATTTCATCTTGCTATGTATTGATTTCCAATTTTTCCATAATCTTTGTTAAAAAATGCTATCTTTTCCTCAACATGTGGTACCTTGGTCTACTATTAGAAAATTGTTTTTATGTAGTTTTGTTTCTGTGTCTTCCATTCTATTCCAGTGGACTGTATGCCTATTTTGGTGCCAATACTATGCACTTTTGGGTTATATAGCTCTTTATATAGCTCCATTTTCTGAAGTCTTCTTCAATTTCTTTTGTGTCCTATAGTTGCCATTGTAAAGGTCATTTTGCCTGTTTTGTTAGATTGAGTTCAAAGTTTATTTTTTATTTTGTTTTGTTTTTGTTTTTGTATTTCCAAGGCTATTGTGAATGGAATAGTTTTATGTTTTTACCAGATTCATCACTAGGTTATAGGAACATGATTGATTTATGTGTAAATATCTTGTTTCCTGCTATTTTGTTGAAGTCATTCATGAGCTCTAGAATCTTCTGGTGGAGTTTAATGGGTTTTCTATATATAAAATCATGTTGCTGGTAAACAAGCAATTTGACATCTTCTTTTCCTATGCATCTCTTATTTTCTTCTCTTGCTTGATTGTTGTGGCTATGTACTATGTCAAATAGGAATGGTAAAAGTGGGCATCCTTACTTTGTTTCTGTTTTTGAGGAAATGCTTTCTATTTTTGTACATTCAGAATAATGTTGGTCAGGGGTTTCTCTTATATTTCCTTCACAATATTGAAGTAAGTTTCTTCTACTCCTAGTTTTTGTAGGGTTTAAACAAGAATTGGTGCTTTTTTTCCTCAAATTATTTTCTGATTTTATTTAGATAACCATGTGATTCTTTAAGTCTACTTTTATGGTGTATTACATACATTAATTTACATAAGTTAAGTCAATTTTGCATGCTTGGTATGAAAGCTACTTGATCATGGTTTATTATATTTGTATTGTGTTTTTGTATGCACTTTGCCAGTATTTTATTAAGAATTTTTCACCTATATTCATAAAGGATATTGGGCTCCAGTTTTCTTTCCTTGAAGTGTGTTTTTTTATTTTTGGTTTTGGTTCTGATATTAGGGTAATACTGGCTTCATAGAATAAGATTCATAGTGTTCCTTCCTTTTTATATAATAGAATAAATTTAGGAGGATTGTTATTATTTTTGTTGTTGTTGTTGTTTGTTTTTGAAAGTCTTATAGGTCTTGACTGAGAATGTATCCAGTCTTGGTGTTTTCTTTGTTGGTAGGCTTTTGATGAAAACTTTAATTGCATTATTGAAGTTAATGTATTCAAGTTTTATATATCCTCCTTTTTCAATTTGAGTAGGTCATATGTCTCTAGAAATTTGTCAACATCTTCAAGATTTTCTAGGTAACTGGAGTAAAAATTGTCAAAATAGTTTCTAATATTCCTCTGGATTTTAGTAACATCTGTGGTGTTATTTCCTTTTTCATCCCAGATTTAATTAATTTGACATTTACTCTTTTTTTATTAGTTTTTCTGAAGGTTTATCAACTTGTTTATTTTTTCAAAAAATTTACTCTTTATATTATTGGGTTTTTAAATTTTATCTCAATTTCTTTAATATTGTCTCTATTCTTAATTATTTTTGGTATTTTATTAATCTTGGTATTAGTTTATTCTTTTTTTTCCTAAGGCATTGAGATATACTCTTAGATTATTTCTTTGGTATCTTCCTATTCTTTTACTACATGAACTTATTGCTATGAACTTTCTTGTTAGAACTGCCTTTAAATTGTCCCAGAGAACTTGACCTATTGTACCAAAACTGTCATTTACTTCTAAGAAATTTTATTTCTCCACTGATTTCTTAACTTTTTATTCATCTTTTAAAAGTTCATTATTTAATCTCCACGTTTTTGCTTTTATCTTATCATTGATATCTAATATTATCTTATTATGATCTGGTAGAATAAAAGGAGTTATCTTTATATTTTATATTTCTTAACATTTTCTTTGTGACCTAAAATATGGTATATTTTTTGAAATGTTTCATGTGTGCCTGAGAATAAACTGCATTCAGTCATTTATAGATAAAATATTCTATAAAGGCCTGATAGTTCAAAATTATAAATTTTACTTTTACTTTTGTAGAATCTGCACCAATATTTTTTTTTTTGGATGATCTATGCAATGCTGAGACATTCATGTTAAAATCACCCACAATTGTTCTATTACAGCCTATTTGATTCTTGGTACTGAGAAGAATTTTTTGATATACATACTGTTCCATTGTTAGGTGCATAAATATATATGATTATTATATCTTGATGAACCATTTGCGTAAGCAGTTTAAAATGACCTTTTTTGTCTTTTCTGATTAACTTTGGCTTGAAGTTCCCCTTATCTGTAACCCTTGCTTATTTTCAAATCCCATGTGAATAGTATGATTTTTCCTATCCTTTCACCTATAGTCTGTGGATATCTTCAACAATGCAGTGAGTTTCTTGGAGAGAGCTTATTATTGAATCTTGTTTTTAATTGAATCTGCTAACCTATGTCTTTTGATTAAATAGTTTTCACTGTTTACTTTTAATGTTTTGAGTAGTGATATTTTCTCTATCATTTGATTTAATTCTAATGTTTAAATTAGACTTTATTCATGTTTAGTTGACTATTTTAACATAATTTCTCCCTCTGCTTGTTTTCAATTATTTTTCCTTCATCAATAATTTTTACATTAATGTTTTTTATTGGGGGAAATTTTTTATCTGTTCTAACTAGTTATACATGACAGTAGAATGCATTTTGATAGATGACACATAAATTCTTATTCTTCTGGTTGCATGTCATATAGAATCACAACAGTCATGTATGTACATAAGGAAATAATGACTGTTTCATTCTACTATTCTTATGCCCATATCCCCTCCGCTCTTTATAGTTCCTTCTCTCTAATACAAAGTACCTCTATTCTTCCCTAGCCCCACCCATTTATTGTGATTAGCAACTGCATATCAGAGAAAACATTCGATCTTTGTGTTTTGGGGATTGGAAAATTTTGCTTATTATGATATTCTCCAGATCCTTTCATTTACTGGAAAATTACATCAATACATTTTTCTTTAAGACTGAGTAATTAATATTCATTGTGTGTACATGCCACATTTTTTATCCATTTATCTATTTAAAGGGCACCTAGTTTGGTTCCATAGTTTAGCTATGGTGAATTGAGCTGCTATGAACATTGATGTGGCTGCAGCAATGTAGTATACTGATTTTAAGTCCTTTGGGTATAAAATGACATGCGGATAGCTAGGTCAAATTGTGGTTTCATTTCAAGTTTTCTAAGGAATCTATATTGTTTTCCAAAGTAGTTGAACCAATTTGCAGTCCCACCAACAATACATGATTGTATCATTTCCCCACATCCTCAGCAATATTGATTGATCCTTGTATTCTTGATAATTGGCATTCTAATGAGAGTGAGATAAAATCTTAGAGTAGTTTTAATTTGCATTTCTCTAATAGCTAGAGAACATTTTTTATTTTGAACATTTTTTTATTTGTTGATTGATTATATTTCTCTTGTGAATAGTCTGTTCAGTTCCTTAGACCATTTATTGATTATGTTATTTGTGGTTTTGGTGATTGTTGTTAATTCTGGAACAGGGTGGTCTGATAGGAGGTGAGTGCAATGGTGCCAGCGAACTCTGGAACCAGGCACCAGGAGACAGCGTTCATGACACAGCTCAAATGTTTATTGGAATACAGGAGCTTATATACATAAGGATGTCCAACCAGAGGATTACCTAATTGATTTTTAGCCAATTACCTAAAAGGCCATCTTAGTTGGTGAGAAGCCGGGGCTGGCTGGGAAGAAGGTGGAGACCATATCAGTCCAGGATCAGTATCAGTTCAGGACTAGGGGAAGCTGGCAAGAAGGAGCCAAGGTCAGAAGAAGAGAAGTCTGGCCAGACATATCATATGTGAGTCTCCAGGCACATCAGTTTGCAAGGATTTGGGGCCAAGTCTTGATCTTCCAAGACCAGAGAGAGCAGGGTGTTCTCACCTGCTCGGCCTGGGAGCTCATTGTGTACCACACATTTATGTGACCTGGTCTCCTACAGGTTGTCATCATGCACTCTTTTTAAAGTGTTTTTGTATGTGATTTGGCAGAATTTTATTGAGAATTTTTGCCTCTATGGTCATCAGTAATATTGGTCTGGAGTTTTATTTTCTTCATGTGTCGTTGTCGAGTTTTAATCTCAGAGTGATACTAGCCTCATAGAATGAATATGGAAGATTTACCTCTATTTCTATTTTATGAAATAATTTGAGGAGTATTAGTGTTAATTCTTTGAAGCTCTTGTAGAACTCAGCTGAGAATTTTTCCAGGCTTTTCTTTGTTGGTAGGCTTTTGATGGTTTCTTCAGTTTTATTTTTTGCAATTGATCTGTTTAAATTGTGTATGTCCCTCTGTTCAGTTTGGGTAGATCACATATCTCTAGCAATCTGTCAATGTCTTCAAGTTTTATATTTTATTAAAGTAGAGATTTTCAAAATACCTACTAATTATCTTCTCTATTTCAGTATTGACTGTTGTGATATGTACTCTTTCACAATGGATTTTAGTAATTTGAGTTTTCTTTCTTCATTAGTATAGCTAAGAGTTTGCCAATTTTATTTATTTATTCCAAGAATAAAGTTTTGTGTTGTCAATTTTCTGACTTGTTTCTTTTGTTTGAATTGCATGTGTTTCAGCCAGGATATTTGTTATTTTCTGATTTCAACTGCTTTTGGTGGTATTTTGTTTTTACTAGGGTTTTGAGATGTAAGGTTAAGTTATTTATTCACTTATTTTCTATTCTTTTAATGATTGAGCTATTCTTTTAATGAATGCAACTTTTCTCTTAGCAATAACTTCATGATGTCCCAGAAATTTTGATGTATTGTTGTTTTTATTTATTTCTAATTATTCTTTTTATTTTATCCCTGATATATTCTCCTATCTATTCATGTTTCAATAGCACATTATTTACACTCCATGTGCTAGAGTAGCTTCTATTTTTTATTTTATCATTGATTTCTACTTTGTCATTATAATCTGATGGAATGTAGCATATTATCCATATTTTTTGTATTTTCTAAGAGTTGCTTTGTTGCCTAAGATGTAGTCTATTTCACAGAAGAATTTATATGATGCTGAGAAGATGGTGTATTTACTCCCTGATGGATGAAATATTCCATATATGTCCATTAAGTCTAAATTATTGATTTTATTATTTAGTTCTATAATTTTTTGTATAGTTTTTGTTTGAAAGATCTATCCAGTGGTGACAGAGGTGTGTTAAAGTCACCCACTATTATTGTGTTTTTTTCTATTTGATTCTTGAAACTGAGTAATTTTTTTCTTTTTACTATACATAGATGCCCCATTGTTTGGGCATAAATATTTAAAATTGTTCTGTCTTACTGATGTACAATTCCCTTAAACAGTATGAAATGTCCTTCTTTGTCCCTCTGATTAACTTTGGTTTGAAGTCTATTTTATCTGATGTGAGGAGAAAAAGCCCTCACTTTTAATGTGATTTATATTAAGGATATATTTTTTCCCATCTTTTCACCTTCAGTCTGTGAATGTTTTTGCCTATGAGGTGAGTCTTTTGAAGAAAGCATATTGTTAGGTCTTGTTTTTTAGTCCAATATGCCATTCTATGTCTTTTGATTAATGAGTTTAGGCCGTTAACATTCAAGATTATTACTGAGGTGTGATTTGTATTCCCTGTCATTTTATGTTGTTTCTGGTTTTTAATTTGACTTAGTTTCTTTTTTGATTGACTATTCCTCTATTGCAATTCCTTCCTTTGCTGGTTTTTACCTTTTTTTATTTTGTCCTCATAGAATATTTTGTTAATATTATGTAGTGTAGGCTTTCCAGTTGTGAATTCTTTTAACTATTGTTTAACATGGAAGATTTCATTTTATCTTCAAATCTGAAGATTAATTTTGCTCGATGTAAAATTCTTAGTTGGCATCTATTTTCTCGGAGAGCTCAAAATATGTTATTTCAGGATCTTCTAGCATTGAGGGTCTGGGTTGGGCAATCAGCTGAGATCTAAATTGAGTTCTCCCTGTACATTATCTAATATTTTTCTCTCACAGCCTTTAAGATTCTACCCTTTTTCTGCATGTTATTTATTCTCACTATAATGTGCTGTTGTAAGTCTGTTGTAATTTTTTGTACATTTGGGTCCTGTAAGGCCCTGTAATTAATTTTTCCATTTCATTCTTTAAATTTGGAAATTTTTCTCACATTATTTCATTGAAATTATTGTGCATTCCTTTGATGTGTATTTTATTATTTAGTTCTGTACCCTTACATTCATGCCTTCATCTATCTTGATAAATATTAAATTTTGTCTTTTTGTGTTATGCTATAATTCTTAGTTCTGTTCATGGTTTCTTTATTTTCAAGATTGGTCACCTTTATTTTCAAGATTATATATTTTGTCTTCATTGCCTAAGTTTCTATCTTCCAAGTGCTCTAGACTGCTGGTGGTACTTTTTACTAAATTTTTAAGTTTGTCTATTAATTTCTCCACTTCAAGGATTTCTGCTTGATTTCTTTTCAGAATCTTTAACTCTTTATTGAAATGATTTTCACCTGCTGAAATTTATCCCTGATTTTACTTCTTACATTGTCCTTCATGTCACAGATTAGTTTAACTATGTACATTCTAAACTCATTCTCTGACATTTCTTCTATTGTGTTGTTAATGGATTCTATGATCAGAATATCTTTGGGGTTCATTTTCCCCTTTTTCATGTTTTTGAGGTGTCTGCTCAACTAGTAGTGTGGATCTGAAACAGTGTATTTTCTACCCTGTAGACTTACAATTTTTCTTTAAGGTTTTTCAACATGTTACCTTTAAGGGGGAGACCAATATTAACATCACCCAATGCAAACAATATACATTCTTAAATCAAATAGCTTCTATTAATATGTCTAATTTTATCACAATAAAAATAAGGGACTTTTTATTATTGTCTACAATATAAACAGTAAATTTTCTAAGAGGGTATACAATTGAAATGATAAAAATAAAGGAAAGAGAAGTAGTGTAGCATGTGGTGTTTATGAGAAACGAGAGAAGATAGAAGTAAAAAAATAGAAACTGTGAAAGGGAAATTAATAGAGATTGGCTGTCAATAGGAGAAAAGAGAGAAAGAGAATCCAAGGAAATAGATAAATTAAGAAAAACATATATAAAGTCAAAAATATTCAAATGAAAAAGAAAAAGTACAAAAAAAGAATACACAAAAAATTTTGATATACATTTTAGACATCCCAGTCCTCAATAAAAAAAAAAAATGCATAAAAAATACTTGGTTTCAAAAATGGTAGAGATGTAAGAGAGAGAGAAAAAAAACACAATGAAAATTGAACAAGTATTTCTGTTGGCATTTAAGTTTCTCAGCTTCTCTTCTCTGCAAATAGGTAGGGTTATTTGGAGCTTGATGGCAGCATCACTCTCAGAAGGATGAGGGCTAATAGCATGAGAATGTTATTCCTGGAAGCAGAACTCCTGAAATGTGGGGTATAACCATTGCCAGTTCATATGTGGAGACTTCACACTAGGAATTTTATTTGGATTCCCCCTATGTGATGTAGGAGTCTGATCTTGGCCCCTTACATCAATTACTGGTCTCTGATATGTACGCCTGCCCTTTCAAATTTCTGGTCAGGTGACTCTCCCACATGGCCTTAAGGGATGTGCACCAGGGCCTATGCACCTGTCAGAGAGAAATCTTCTTTATCAGATGGATCAAGACCAAGTACTGATTCCTGTGGGCCTGCTGCATGGCTGTGAGTACTGGGCCAGGTGGGTAGCTAGAGAATGGTTGGTACACTGGCATTGGGGAGTCAGAGTGCCCTATTTCATCTTAGACTGGTATCAAAGCTGGCAGGACCAGGCCATTGGTGGATGCTGGATTGGGAAGGGAGTCAGGGACCAGGCTTGTGCCAGGATCTATAGAGTGCTAGCCTGATTGGGCTTTGGGAATCTGATGGATGATAGACCAGCTGGTTGGGTGAGTCAACAGCAAGATGCACTCACATCTTCTTCCAACCTTCCAACCCACTGTAGCCAGCCCCCTCTGTCCATATTAGTGTACTTAGTAGGAAGATCACAGATATAACCAAACCTGTGGGCACCTTGATAATCGACTTACAGGCCCTGGACAGTTTTGCCAGATGGAGGTGGCAGTGTCCCAAGATGGTGGCAGTGGTAGCAGGGGAGGCTCTTATTAAATATTTTATTGACTATGTATTATACTGTAGGCTTTCTAGTTATGAATCCTTTTTGCTTTTCTTGCTAATGGAAGAATTTATTTTATTTTAAATTCTAAAACTTAATTTTACTAGTTATATTATTGTTGACTGGCCTTAATCTTCTTTCAGATCTTGCTATATGTTATTTCAAGCCCTCCTGGCTTGTAAGGTCTGGGTGCAGAAATCAGTTGAAATTCTAATTGGTTTACTTCTAAATGTGAACAGTCATTTTTCTTCAACAGCTTTTAAGATGCTATCCTTATCTTCTAGGTTAGGCATTTGTATAATAATGTGTATTGAATTGGATATAATTCGATTTTGTATACTAAAGTTCTATATGTCTCTATTCTTAAGGTTTGGAAATTTTTGTGATATAATTTTGTTGAAAGGAATGTGCATTTACTTAGTTTGTATTTCAGAGTCTTCATTAACCTTAAATTTCACTAATCTTCACTAATCTTAAATTTGATCTTTCAATGTTATTACAGAACTCTGGAATTTTCTTTTTATGGTCTCTTAACATATTTTCTCTATGACTAACATTGTTTTCAAGACATTATACTTTGTTGTTAAGGCCTGACAATATATTTTCACAGTAGTCTAATCTATTTGTAATGTTTTCCATTAAATTTTTAATTCAGTTTTTTGATTTTTTAATTTTCAGGATTTTTATTGTGTTCTTTCTTTTTCAGAGTTTCTATTTCTTCACTGAACTGAGAATGGTTAATTTTACTTAGTATGATAGTCTCCAGTTCCATCCATTTAGTGACAAATGTCATAATTTTATTCTTCTTTATAGCTGAGTAATATTCCATTGTGTATATATACATTTTCTTAATTGATTCATTTGTTGAAAGGAATCTAGTTTGGTTTCAAAGCTTATGTACTGTGAATTGAGCTGCTATGAATATTGATGTGAGTGTGTCACTTATGATTTTAAGATTTTTGCATATATACAGAAAAGTAAGATAATTAGGTGAAATGGTGATTCCATTCCAAGTTTTCTAAGGAATCTTCATATTGTTTTCCAGAGTGATTGTACAAATTTGCAGTTCCACCAGCAATGTGTGAGTGTACATTTTTCCCCACATTATTAACAACATTTATTGTTGTTGTATTCTTGAAAATTTCCATTCTCATTAGAATGAGATGAAATTTCAGTACAGTTTTAATTTGCATTTTTCTAATTGCTAGAGATATTGCACCTTTTTTATATATTTGTAGATCATTTATATTTCTTCTTCCATTAAGTGCCTGTTCAATTCCTTGGCTCACAAATTGACTGAGCCAAAAAACAATTATGTTTTTTGGTGTTTCATTTTTTGATTTATGTGTGTATCCCAGAGATTAATGTTCTATCTGTAGTGCAGGTGATAGGATTTTATACCGTTCTGTGGAATTTCTCTTCATGCTCTTAATTATTTCCTTTGCTATGATGAAGATTTTTAGTTTGATAACCTTCCATTTATTGATTTTTATTTTATTTCTTTTACTTTAGGAATCCTATTGAGAAAGTCCTTCCAAAGCTGACATAAGGAAGATTTGGAATTATTTTTGGAATTATGATTATTTCTAGTAAACCCAGGATCTTTTGTCTAATGCCTAGGTGTTGGCATAATTACAGCCATCTTTTTTTCACCACCCCCACTTTTTAAATACTTTTCTTATTCTCAAGAAGTAGAAACTAGCCCAAGATAAAAACTTACTGGCCTTTGGGAATGTGCTGGTATCTCTCTTGCTGAGAGATAAAGAGCTGTTAGGGTATCTGTACATTTCTTGAGAGATAGGAGAACTGCCTTTCTGTGGTCCTAAGGAACAAACTTGCCTTCCACAAAACCAGGTGATGCTTGCTATGTCAGTCCCAAGGGCCAAACTTGCCCCTAATGGACAGCCATGATTCTGGCCAATAAAAAACAATACTCAAGGAGGAGTTGCTGCTGTGCAGAGCAGCCTATTAGGCTTCTGACAATAAACCTGCTTCTTATCCTCTGTGTGTGTGTGTGTGATCAGTTCTTGGCTACTTTTCTTTTACTGGTGACAGTGACTTAGGTCAGATTCTTTTGTCAACCTTGCTCTTCCCTCCAGGGATTTTAGAGCTTTGGGATCCTGGCCTGAAAGCCCAGGACAATCATCACACACCTCCTTCCATTTACCAAGCGTGCTTCTCCATCTCCACACCAGCCTTATTTGGGTAAGTGACCTTGCCTTTCCCCTCCCCTCCTCTTGCAAGTGTCCTTTCTAGACTCAACAGTTAATTTAGGTCTTGGCACAACACAAGAACTCCCTAGAGGTGACAGTTACAGGTTTCCTCTCTAGACACCAAAGTTGGCTTAAGTCTTGGCTTAGCACCAGAACTTCCTGAAGTCAGCAGTTACAGGTCTCCTCTCTAGAGATAAGAGCTAAATCAAGTCTTTGCTCTGCACTTGGACTCACTAGAGATGGCAGTAGCACAAGCTTTCATCCCTTCCCCTTGGCGAGTTTCCTCTAAGTTCCTGGTCCTAGCTCCTCAGCAGAGCTTACAAAAGCCCTGGCCAGGCACCAAAACTCAAGACTCACACAGGCTCAAGTCTCCTCGCTAAAGATAAGTCTTGACTCAGCAGCAGGTTCCTCTGTAGATGGCAGTGAGCCTTGGGCCAGTGGGTAAAGATTTCCCTTCACTGTTTTCCCCTCTCGCTCTGGTTTAGTCTAGAGCCAGGGACATCTGCTTCTAGCCACTCCAGAACCCCAACTCACCATGAAGAACTCCCAAACCAAAATCCCATTTGACTGACCTCTTGGTTGCCTCCTTGCCCATTTAGACCCCCTCAGCTTGGCTCTAAATCTAAAATCCCATCAACTAACTCAACTTTCCACTCAGTCATGGCTCTTCTATGACTTAGACAATGAATCCAAATGGCCATTTAATTACACCTTAAATCCAAACATTTTGCAGAATTTTTACAACTTTTGTAAGGACTCAGGTAAATGGAAGAAAATCCCTTGCATGCAAGTCTCTATTTCTGCATTCTAAACATTCCTTCAGTTCTTTTATTCTTTATGTCAATCCTGCTCCCCCACATAGGTTCTCTTTGCTCACTCTCCCTCAACTCTTTCCCCTCCCAATCCTACAGGGTTTCCCCTTTTATAACCCACAAGATCACTTTTTCATCCTCCACTCTGTCACCTTACATAGCCCCACTTTCATCATCTCACTCAGACATACCTTCACTATATAAGGAGTCTTGAGGTTCTCTGGGCCTCCTTGCTTCTCTGCCTCATAGTTCTCAAGAACAGGGATGTCCCCAATTAGGACAGAATCCTCTCCTCCACTATGGCCTTAATATCCATACAAAAATGACTTTAATATCAATACTACCTTTGACTTTGACTTATCAATACTACC
>PVHX01033533.1:0-13041 GCA_004024805.1 Geosciurus inauris | reverse complement strand
TATGAATTCTCTGGTGTAGAGTAAGGTATGATTTTTCACGAAAACCTTTGCCGCATTCTTTACATTTGTATGGCTTTTCTTTTGTATGAATTCTCCAGTGTTGAGTAAGTTGCGATCTTCCATTAAAAGCTTTGCCACAATCTTTACATTTGTAGGGTTTCTCTCCAGTGTGAATTCTCTGGTGCACAGTAAGGCCTGTTCTAACAGTAAAACCTTTGTTACATTCTTTACATTTGTATGGCTTTTCCCCAGTATGAATTCTCTGGTGTTGAGTAAGGTGTGATTTTTCACAAAAACTTTTGCCACATTCTTTACATTTGTATGGCTTTTCTCCTGTATGAATTCTCTGGTGTCCAGTAAGTTGTGATCTTTGATTAAAATCTTTACCACAATCTTTACATTTGTAGGGTTTCTCTCCAGTGTGAATTCTCTGGTGCACAATTAGGTCATTTCTAATAGCAAAACCTTTGTTACATTCTTTACATTTGTATGGCTTTTCTCCTGTATGAATTCTCTGGTGTTGAGTAAGGTGTGCTCTTCGATTAAAAGCTTTGCCACATTCTTTGCATTTGTATGGCTTTTCTCCTGTATGAATTCTCTGGTGTCGAGTAAGGTGTGATCTTTCACGAAAACCTTTGCCACATTCTTTACATTTGTATGGCTTTTCTTTTGTATGAATTCTCTGGTGTCCAGTAAGTTGCGATCTTCCATTAAAAGCTTTGCCACAATCTTTACATTTGTAGGGTTTCTCTCCAGTGTGAATTCTCTGGTGCACAGTAAGGCCTGTTCTAACAGTAAAACTTTTGTTACATTCTTTACATTTGTATGGCTTTTCTCCTGTATGAATTCTCTGGTGTTGAGTAAGGTGTGATCTTCGATTAAAAGCTTTGCCACATTCCTTACATTTGTATGGCTTTTCTCCTGTATGAATTCTCTCATGTTGAGTAAGTTGTGATCTTGCAATAAAAGCTTTGCCACAATATTTACATTTGTATGGATTATCTTCAGTGTGAATTCTCTGGTGCACAATTAGGTCATTTCTAATAGCAAAACCTTTGTTACATTCTTTACATTTGTATGGCTTTTCTCCTGTATGAATTCTCTGGTGTCGAGTAAGGTGTGATTTTTCACGAAAACCTTTGCCACATTCTTTACATTTGTATGGCTTTTCTCCTGTATGAATTCTCTGGTGTCCAGTAAGTTGTGATCTTCCATTAAAAGCTTTCCCACAATCTTTACATTTGTATGGTTTCTCTCCAGTGTGAATTCTTTGGTGAATAATAAAGTATGATTTTTGACTAAAACTTTTGCCACATTCTTTACATTTGT
This sequence comes from Geosciurus inauris, assembly GCA_004024805.1. NCBI lineage: Eukaryota > Metazoa > Chordata > Mammalia > Rodentia > Sciuridae > Geosciurus > Geosciurus inauris. The sequence goes on along the minus strand of PVHX01033533.1, from coordinate 11,712 downwards.
ATGGCTTTTCTCCAGTATGAATTCTCTGGTGTCCAGTAAGGTGTGATTTTTTACTAAAAGCTTTGCCACATTCTTTACATTTGTATGGCTTTTCCCCAGTATGAACTCTCTGGTGGATGATGAAGTATGATTTTTGATGAAAAGCTTTGCCACATTCTTTACATTTGTATGACGTCCCACTAGTATAAATATTGTCATTTTTCATAAGGTTTGAACAAAACTTAAATACTTTATTACATTTTTTATGTTTGTATTGTTTCTCTCCATGGTAAATCCTATGGTGTTTAGCAAGAAATAAAGTTTGAGTAAAATCTTTGCCATATTCTTTACTGATGTGAATTTTATCACTACCATGATAAAGGCTTGAGGAATCTTTAAATACTTTGACATATTTTTTAAAATTGTAGAGATTCCTCATAGTATAAATTCTCTTGTGTTGAGTAATGCTTGCAGTTTTAATAAAAGCTCTTTCACATTTTTTATATTTGTAATCCTTTTCTTGAATATGAAAGTTTGGATGAATAAATTTTGATGATGGACTAAAAATTTTCTCACTTTTATCTTTGTAAACATTTTTTGAATAGTCACACTCATGTTTCCTATGATGTGAAAAAAAATTAAATTTTTAAGGGTTTCACAGAATTTATATTGTTTTACACCAAAATAAATGTACTGCTAATTACTTAGGGTAGAGACCTGTCTATAGGTATTGAAAGATTTATCATAAATATAAAGGTCTCTCCAAGTATCTATATTTATATTTAGAGTAAGCAATTGTAGATAAGAACAAATCTTCCCACATTCATTAAATCTATGCATTGACAAAAGGAGAAACTTTCCATTGCAACCTTTTTGTAAAGTAAGAATCAGATTGGTCACAGTCACAAATTTGTTCTTTATTTCTTAATCTCTTGTCTACAGAAAAGTTTATGTGAATGTTTACTCAATGTTACATTTCAAAATATTCCCATAACTAGCTAAAGCAGGAAACAGACTCCATAGAAAAATTTTAATTTTTAGAGAAAATATGTAATTTCAAAAATGTTGTGAAGATATATTTAGAGGCATACATATAATCTCAAAAGACTGGCATATGTGAAACAGCCTCTCCCTGGCTGAGCTAATGCCACACATCACCACAGTGGCACCTCATCCTCGACCCACTAAAAACTATTGTGGGTTGACCTGGGCCACTGCAATTGCACGGCCATGGCTGTGGCCCTAATGAACTGCATAAGCCTCAATGCAACCAAAGATCAAGCTGCATCTGAGGTGGGTTTCTCTATGTTGCAGCTAAAATTCTTAGCATTGCGGCTCTTGCTCTAAATTCCTGTATGTAACTAGCTCACTGAAATGGGTCAGAGGATACTTTGGATATGTTGAAAATATATTCCTTTGGATGCCCATATGACTAGGCCTAAGGCCTCAGAAGAATTCTATAGCAATGATATTAAGTTTGTAGGGGACATGTGTAGAATCCAGAAAGTCTCTGAGTCTAACACTGGAAAAGTTTATCCTGCTATGTACAAGAACAAACCTCATCCCATCCAAAACCACACAATGCATAAATTATCTGGGATTCCAGCTCGTAGTCCTGTTGAAGACCCTGTTGCTATGGAAGATGAGGGAATACATGTAAAATGGAGCTGCCAGAAGACATCTGTGAACTGTGTGTGAAATCAAAACAACATGGAAGACATTAGGCAGAAAAGTCTGGTACCTGGGCGCTCACAGCAGAAATAATTCTAATTTGGGCTGGGGCTGTAGCTCAGTGGAAGAGCGCTTGCCTACCATGCGTGAGGCACTGGGTTCGATCCTCAGCACCACGTATAAATAATAAATGAATGAAATAAAGATCCATCAACAACTAAAAAAATATTTAAAAAAAAGAAAGAATTCTAATTTGACACTGCCTCATATGTGTGATGTCCTACATAGTTCTCTCCACATTCAGAACTGCACTGGAGATGGGCTGGACCACTGGAGCCACATAGCCACACAGCCTCTCAAAGATGAGTGTGAATTTCCAGGATGCCAATCAAACTGTCTGCAGCAATATTCTTCTTGTTGAAATCTTATCTTTGCCTTTCATTTATTCTCCCTCAAATAAAAAACTAGAGCTATTTTCTAGTCATTGTGTTTCAGCTTCTATGTGGACTAGACAATCTCTCAGATTCTCCTTCTCTTTGAATCTAATTTCTGGCTCTGTCTTATTTCTTCACTAATTATTTGACACATTTATTTTCTCAGGTGTCTCATCACCTTCTCAGCAGGAAACTACCCTGGAATGTTGAAGGACACCCATGATTTGGAATAATCATGCTAACATACAATCCTTAAATAGTTTAAAAGTATACCAAGACTGCTTCTAGGGAAATTAAAATCAGAATTGACTTCACTCAAATCATCAAGAGTCAGAGAGAGTCTCAGGGATGCATGTTTACAAAACTGTGCTTCTTGAACTGTAGACATACTCTTGGAATGTCAAAGACAGACTAGAATTATTTTCCCTACGGAAAAGTTTGATAGTAGGGCATGCCTGTTTCAAAGGTGGCCTTACCTGACCAGCATGATTGCTTTACTTATCTTAAGAATGTTTCAATTAAAAGTTGGAGCCCTTCTCTTCCTCCCGTTGCTCAACCCCCATCCTGCTGCTCCTCTCCTAGGGGTATTTTCTATCTCTTGATTTGTGCCCAGACTAGTCTCAGAAGTCTTCCCACTCTTCTCATGAGACCCTCATGTCTGCATTTGTGGTGTAACACAGTCCTGCAAGCCAGGTGGACTGTGGGTTTTCTGGGTGCCCATGTCAGGAGTTCCTTCAGCCTTCCCTTTGTTTGAATTTCCATCCATGACAGATAAGGTGTATGCTTATTTGATGTGTTCTAAGAAGATCCAGTTGATTTCCCTCTCTTTTTCTTGATTCCTATCGCATTTAAAAAGCAATGATTATCAAACTTCTAACTTACAAACATTGAACTTCTGAATGATTCTTTTCAAATGAGATGTCCTAGTGAGGCTCACTGCTACTCTTCCATTACTTTTTAATCTGAGGACTCTCCATGTTTCTTAGTGGAAATACTACAGATGAGTTTAAGAAATGGGAAAATTCGCCTATACTGTGTATGAAATTACCTCTGTATCACCCTGTAAAACTGATAGATTAGAGTACTGCAGTTTTATAGTAACAATTTTCAGACTTTCATATAATGTATGCTCATGTACAGATTATTGAAACTTTTAAAACATAACATTAATCAGTGCTTGAATACTATTTTTATTTTTTTATAAAAATGTGTATGTCTAATCATATTTTTACAGCTGAGAGAATTGTTTGGATGCTTATTTTTCTGAATGTATTTTAAAATACATCTTCATAATGATGGGAAAACACTGCATATATATGTAGTTTGATACATGTTGCATTTGAAAATCTTGTGTATTGTAATTTGTTTTACACAAAATACTGAATAGTAAAAATTGCACAATTACAATAATATGATTAAAAGTATTAAACAAACAAAAAGTGACTGGTATCAGTTGAGTACTCAGTCTTCTGAGATGTTATGTAATAACATTACCTTATGACAATGTAATTTTTATTAAAAATAATTGTCACGCATTTGTTAAGTTTAAGGAGAAAAATTTTCTGAACTTCCCTATACTCACATTTTCCCATTCCTTGTTTAAAACTAAATATTTAATGTCATAGATTCCATACCTTCTCTTTATCAAGTTTTGCCAAAAATGTTTTATTTCCTGTTCTCCTGAATATTTTTTGTTTTGGTGAGAAGACATACCTGAAAGAAATTAAAATAACTAATTATTCCACTTACTACACTGTGGTGAATATACTCCAGAAATATACAAAAGTTTATCAAGATGGGAAAAATAGCAAGAGAGCAATATAATCCAAGCTAATTATTACTCAAGAAATATATAAAATTTACAACAATATGCTGACAAAAGTTTTGAAAACTTCCAAAATGATCTTGAGATTTCAGAACATTACAGATGAGGACAACACTGAATCTGACTGAACACTGAATCACAGCAATATCAAATCACAGCCTCTCAGTTCAAGTTTTTCAGATTGCAAACATGACTCAAATATTGCAGGAAATGACTTTACCCTTATTTCTTTTTTTTTTTTTTTTTTTTATTTGTGGGGAGTGTTACTTAGGATTGAACATAAGGTTATTTTTCCACTGAACTACATCAAAACACCTTTCTATATGTCTATGATTTTTATGTTTTGAGACAAAATGTCACAAAGATGCTGAAGCTCATTTCAAACTTGCAATTATACTACCTCAAGGTCCTAATTATATGGAATTATAATTTTGTACCATTGTATCTCACATTTTTGTTCATGCAGTAGGTTTAAACATTTTCCAAAATGACTATAATGATCTATTAAGAGGATTTTAAAAGAAAACATCCCAATGAAAATAAAGGCATGAAGATAAAAGGGAAAAGTTGACTAAAGCAAAAACACAATATAACAGTAGTAATTGAAAATTAGAAACTACTAATTGTCTAAGCAATACCAAATAACCATTTGAAAGATGTTTAATGAACTAATTATCAATGGAGAAAATGGAATAAAATTTAAGAAAAAAAGCAACAGAACATGTAGAAAAAGGACACTAGAAATATTCTTTAAGAAAAAATGTCTGGGGCTGAGAATATAGCTCAGTTTGTAGAGTGCTTGCCTTGCATACACAAGGGCCCTGGGTTCAATCCCCACTACCGAAAAAAGAAAGAAAGAAAGGGAGGAAAATAAAGAGAATGAAAGAGAAGAAAGTCAGTCTGATAAACTAGAAGTGTGAGGAGGAAAAACTATCAAATGTTAGAAAATCAATTAAAAGATTCAAGCTAGGGCTGGGATTGTGGCTCAGTGGTAGAGTGCTTGCCTTGCATGCATGAGGCACTGGGTTCAATCCTCAGCACCATATAAAAATGAATAAATAAAGATATTGCTTCCATCTACAACTAAAAAAATATTTAAAAAAAAGATTCAAGCTAAAAAATTTATAATCAACATTTTAAAATTCTTCAAGAGAAGTTTTTGATAGGACTGAGAAAAAGAGAGGTTTTATTTATAAAGATACTTCTAAATGGTTAAGAGTTGATTTCTTAGCAGAAGCTTCCATAAAGAAATTGGAAAATATAGACATGTATGTTGAAAGAAAAATAAAATATCAACCTAGAACACTGTATCAACCAATACTATTTTTGAACCTTAAGAAAAATACAGCTTTTCAAAGTATATCAGTACTCAAAAATTTCCTCACTTCATCTAAGAAAAACACTAATTGGAATCCTTCTAATAAAATAAACCAGTACAGCAACACAAATCATATAAAATTTGCAGAAACCAAATATGTGATTTTAAAAATTCTATGAAGTGTCCAGTGTACATAAATAACTAAACATATTAAAATTACTTTCTGATATAAAAATAAAAGCTACAATATTCAATAGCTTTATGTTAACATGAAGTTAGATGAGAAAGCCATATGTAACAAAACTGAAGAGTACATAAATTAGCCCTCAACTGGATGATTAAATCAAAATATATTTACAGATCTATGCTCATTACAACAAAATTTAATAAAGACAGATGTGGACAGCAAAATATCCTTTCACATGAGTGCATAATGTAATTTGGAATGAACTATAAAATGTTTTCACACACTACAAATGTAAGAAATTATATATCTACAATGATAAACCTTTAGGATAGTATGCTAAGTGAAATAAATCATTCACAAGAAGACAAATGCCGTGTGATTATATTTATGTGATATCTAATGTAACCAAGCATACATGCCAAAAGAAATGGTGTCTGGGATGGGAAGGTGAAAAACAAAAGAGCAGTTGTTTTGGGGAGAACTGAATTTTACTTTTATATGATACAAACTTTCTAGAAATATGTTACAAACAATTTAAATCAACACTACTGAACAATATGTTTAAAATGTATGACAGTAAGTTTAAGTATGAATAAGTTAATGATTTTAATCACAACTAAAATTTGAAAATTATATAAAAAAGATAAACAGAATTGTGATAATTTTTCTTACTTTTTTTGTTAAATTTTTTTAGTTGTAGATGGACGCAATATCTTTTATTTATTTATTTATTTATTTATTTATTTATTTATTTATTTATTTATGTGGTGCTGAGGATCGAACCCAGTGACTCATGCATGCGAGGCAAGCGCTCTACCACTGAGCCACAACCCCAGCCCTTTTCTTACTTTTAAAAGGCTAAAATCTTACTCCTAGACAATAGAACAGATTCATCTATAAAGCGATATATATATGCTAGTAATTCAGGAATATGCAAATCCATCTTAGGCTTCTTACCAAAAATCTGTTTCAAAATAAATTTCACAATGGGATGAAGATGTAGCTCACCATTATAGCACATCTGAGTTCAATGCCCAGTATACATAAACATGCCTATGTGTATTTATATGAAAAAGTTTATGTAATTATAGAAATAATTGCATAGAGTAAAATATCAAGGCACTATATAAAAGTCACAAACAAAAGAGGTAATATTCATACAAGTTAGTAAAAGCATATACACCTTTATTGAAAATAGGCACATGCTTTATGTGCATTATAACTTTACCTAATATTGTCCTAAAGTGAGAAGTCATAAATATTTTTATTCAATTATAACATAGGTTGAAAAATAAAAAAACAATATGCACTGTTGTAAGGAAACCCACTGAACAACATTGAAGCTACTCTAAACAGTAGAATTCAAAAAGGGGCAAAGGTTTAGAAAAAATACAACTCACAAAATTCTGAATAACTAAACTACATTAGAAATACTTCTTTTAATTTTTTTTGTAGTTATAGATGGACAGAATGACTTTGCTTTACTTGTTTATTTTTATGTGGTGCTAAGGATTAAATCCAGTACCCCACATGTGCTAGGCAAGTGTCCTGCCACTCTGCTACAACCCCAGCCCTAGCATTCTTCTTTCAACCAAAATTTTGAGCTATGCTTATATAGACACTAAAAGTAGGCATTGTGAATAACTGCTATTCATTACATGGCAGAAAAATTTCACAGAAAATTCAGTATTCGCATTCATAAAAAGCTCTGATGATAAAACTTTGAATGAATAAATATTTAAATTACATGAAAGAAACTTATCTATGATATTAATATATTACAATGGTTTAATCTAGAGATATTCAATAATGTGTGCAGATTTTCTAGGGACCCCCAAGATCAATAAACATCTGTCAAATTAGGCAAATCCTCACAGGCATTAGAAAGTACTTTGTTAATTTGAATGTAGGGGGATCACTGGAGAACAAGAAGGTGCTTAAAGAACTAAGAAGCATAATAAACATAGGGCAGGATATGCTCTTACTGATTGCAAGAGAAATATACCTAGGTTGGACAAAATCCTTTCTGTGGGATTTTAGCTTCTCAATTAACATTTTAAAAGGTGAATTTCTTGGGGGCTGGGATTGTGGCCCAGTGGTAGCGTGCTCGCCTAGCACGCGTGTAGCACTGGGTTCGATCCTCAGCACCACATAAAAATAAAATAAAGATATTCTGTCCACCTACAACTAAAAAAATAAATAAATAAAATTTTTTTAAAAAAGGTAAATTTCTCTTTGACATTTGACCTCTTATCTATATTAATTGCTTCATTGAGTGCTACCCACTTGGATATATGGCTACTGTCACTTTTCTCTTCAAATTCCAAGGTTATTTCTTTGGAGACAGAAAAGTGACTAAGGATGACTTAAGAACAGAAAGATGGGTTTATTTGAAAATGAAATATGACTCATTTTGTTATTCTCTCTTAACTACTGTTTCCTAATGCTGCCCACATTAGGAAAAAGAAAGAAAAGATACCAGAGAAGATTCTAAACAATTATTTTTCCAAATGTGTTTCCCTGGCAGAAACACTAAAATACTTTGTAACCATTTTCAGACTCCAGATTGAAAGCACTACTTTGAACTATCAAAAAAGAATAAAGAAAATGTAGGTAAAAATTTTTTAAAAATTAACATTTTATTTTCTACATCAACAAAAGCCCAATATTTATCATAAAAATAATAATCTAAAACTTTTTTATAAAGGGGCCAAGAGATATCCTACAAAGTTAAAAAATTAAATATTGACAGTGAATTAGGAATTCTGAATGAAATTTATGCTCACCCAGAAAGACCAAGTTTCCATAGATCTCTAACATCACATCTCTGTATAAAGTCTGCTGAGCAGAATTTAGGCATTCCCATTCCTCTTCAGAGAAATCAATGGCCACATCCCTGAATGTCAATGGTTCCTGAAATAAAAATGAGTAAATATACATTATATCATTCATATAATCATTGACACAGTTTGTAGTGAGAGTTAAAAAAGCTGCATCTCACATAGTGGAGTGACCTCAATCATTAAATGTGATACTTTTTGTGGTGCTGGGGATTGGACCCAGGGCCTTGTGCATGAAAGGCAAGGACTCTACCAAGCTATATCCCCAATCCAAATACTTAGTTATAGACAGTTAAATTGATATATAATTTAGTATAATAAAACCCAGAGAGCAGCACATCGGAAGTAAAAATCTTTTTTTCTTTTTTTTGAAGCAAAGAAGTAACTAAAAAAACAAAAACCAAAAACCAACATAATACTAATGGATAAAAATTCCAACAGCCCATATATTTATTTGAATAGCACTCTCAAAAGATGTCTATATTCTCATTTTTCAAAAATACCATAAAAAGTTCTTTATTAATAAATGATTTTTCCTTCTTTAGGCCACAACATCATAGTTCACTTTTCAAACAAATAAAAATCCTAACTATCTAACTATTACAAAACACTTAAATGTTTGGACAAACTTGAATTACATGGCACAAAGATAGAACCAAAGAAACAATAGAAAATTAAATTAGGTGAATATACTCTTAATCCCACATGTACTGTTTAAACAAGCAGGGATTTTCATCCTCATTTCAGACAATTTGGACTTCAAATCAAAGTTAGAAAGGATAAATAACAATTTACCATACTCCTTAAGAGAATCATACATCAAGAAATTATAATCACAAATATATATGCCACAAAGAATGGCAAATCCATGTACACCAAACAAAACCATCTCAATTTCAAGAACAAATGGACCACATCACAACAATACTGGGTTACTTTAACACAACTCTATCACCACTGGATAGATCTTTCAAACAAAACTAAACAAACTATAGAATTATATATTACAAGGAATGATTTACAATTAATAGACATATACAGAGTATTTCATCTAGAAGCTAGCAAATACACTTTTTTTTCAGCAGCACATGGATTCTTCTCTAAAATACACCATGTTATGCCACAGAGCAACTCTCAGAAAATCAAAAAAAAATAGGGATACTACCCTGCAACCTCCCAGATGAAAAAGGAAGGACATTAGAAATTGACTATAAGCCGGGCGCGGTGGCTCAAGCCTGTAATCCCAGCACTTAGGGAGGCTGAGACAGGAGAATTGTGAGTTCAAAGCCAGCCTCAGCAACAGCAAGGCGCTAAGCAAGCAACTCAGTGAGACCCTGTCTCTACATAAAACACAAAAAATAGGGCTGGGGATGTGGCTCAGTTGTCGAGTACCCCTGAGTTCAGTCCCTAGTACCAAAAAAAAAAAAGAAAGAAAGAAAGAAAGAAAGAAAGAAATTGACTATAAAATAAAAAATAAATAAGTTACTCCAACACTTGTAGACTAAATAACATGTTATTGAAAGATGAATGCATAGCAGAAGAAATCAGGGAGAAAATTCAAAAAATACGTGGAGGTAAATGGGAACACTCATACAACATATCAAAATCTCTGGGGCACTATGAAGGCAGTGCTAAGAGGAAAGTTTATTGCATTGAGTTCATACATTAAAATAATAAAAAGTCAACAAATAAATGATCTAGCATAATATCTCATGGCACTAGGAAATAAGAACAAATCAATATCAAAAATGTAGAAGACAGGAAATAATTAAAACCCGAGCTGAAATCAATGAAACCGAAACAAAAAAAAACTTGACAAAAAAAGAAGTTGGTTCTTTGAAAATAATAAATAAAACTGATGAACACTCAGCCACACTAAAAAAGAGCAAGAGAGAGAAAACTCAAATTACTAAAATTTGTGATAAAAAAGAAACATGGACACTACTAAAATACAGAAGATAATTAGAAACTCCTGGAAATTTATACTCCAATAAAATACAAAATCTCAAATACATTGACAAATTTCTTCAGACATATGATCTACCCAAACTGAGTCAGGAGGACAACAATTTAAACAGATCAATTTCAAGCAATTAAATGGAAGGCACCATCAAAAGGTTACCAACCAAGAAAAGCCAGACGGATTCTGGGCCACATTCTACAAGACCTTCAGAGAAGCATTAACACCAATACTTCTCAAATTATTCCATGAGATAGAAACAGAGGGAACCCTTCCAAATCCATTCTATAGGGCTAGGATCACCCTGATATCAAAACCCAACAAAGACACATCAAGGAAAGAAAACTTCAGACTCATATTCTTGATAAACATAGACAGAAAAATTCTCAATAAGAGTCTACAAATTCCATACAGAGACATATAACAAAGATAGTACACCACAATCAATTGAGGTTCATCCAAGGGATGCAAGGTTTATTCAACATGCAAAAATCAATAAATGTAATATATCACATCAACAGACATAAAAGAATCATATGATTATATCAATAGATGCAGAAAAAGCATTTGACAAAATACAGCACCTCTTCATGTTGAAAAATGCTAGAAAAACTAGGCAGAATTTGTGTACCAGGAATAGAATATATTTACTTGTCATGTATAAGTGATTAGAACAACAAAAATAAAAAAGAATAAAAAACACTAGGGAGAGTAGAAATATACCTCACCATTGTAAAAGCTATCTATATATACTAACCCCAAGAACAACGTTATTCTAAATGGAGAAAAATAGGAAACATTCCCTCTAAGAACTGGAACAATACAGGGATTCACTCTTCTACCACTTTTATTCAGCATAGTTCTTGAAACTCTAGCCAGAGCAGTAAGACAGACAAATGAAATTAATTGGGTATAAATAAGAAAAGAAAAAATCCCAAACTATTACATTTGCAGACAAAATACTTTTGGATATTTAGAAGTTCCAAAAAATTTCTACAGGAAACTTTTAAAACTAATAAATGAATTCAGCAAAAAAGTAAGATAAAAATCAACACTCATAAATCAAACGCTTTCCCATATACATATAATTAGGAGAACTAACTCACTCACAATAGCCACAAAAATATAAAATACTGAGAACCAATCTAACAAAAGGTGAAAATCCTCAACAAAGAAAACCACAGAACACTAAAGAAATTGAAGATCTTAGAAGATGGAAAGATCTCTCATGCTCTTGAATAGGCAAAATTAATATTTTCAAAATGTTCATACAACCAAAAGAATTATACCAGCCGGGCACGGTGGCTCACGCTTGTAATCCCAGCACTTAGGGAGGCTGAGACAGGAGAATCGCGAGTTCAAAGCCAGCCTCAGCAATGGCGAGGCACTAAGCAACTCAGTGAGACCCTGTCTCTACATAAAACACAAAATAGGGCTGGGGATGTGGCTCAGGGGTTGAGTGCCCCTGAGTTCAATCCCCGGTACCAAAAAAAAAAAA
>PVHX01033532.1:0-13035 GCA_004024805.1 Geosciurus inauris | reverse complement strand
AGCTTATGGTTATTAGATTTGGGCTACTTTTAATCATGAAATAATCTTATGTATTAGTGTAAGATTTGATATGTGACTTTAGCTGTATGAATATATAATAACTGCAAACATTTTGCATCCCTTTTGTGACCTAATTTACAAATATTTAAAATTGTGTTACAGTTCTGCTTTGCTGTTTAATAAAAAGCTATTTCAGAGATGGTGTGTTTTGATACATTTGCTTCAATGAATGGGGTATATAGCTGTGTGGCCTAGTGCTACAGGGTAAATTATAGATCTTAAGTACCTGGTTACTGAATGGGGAAATATTTTTATTAATACAAATATCACAGGAAATTATACATTAGTTTAAAAAATAGAAGCAAATTGTTGAAAGAATGCAAGATCTCTAGGGGAAAGGCAGTTAAGTTTTTTAAGTTAGGTAAGTTCCTGTAACAGAGAGACCCAGTGATAAATGATACAGAAGCCTCTCTCCCAGCATTGGTTTAGAAGTGAGAGCATTACAGGTTAGCAGGTTTTGCCACACACAATTATTCACATTTGTAAGGTTAAGGATGGCTCTACCATTTTCAGCCATGGATTCTAAGTCGCTTCACATATTCTACTTTGCAGAAAAAGGTCATGTTTTATGGGCTGGGCCTAGAAATGACTCATTTCTTTTTGCATTCCCATCATGTGGAAACTTAGTTACTTCTAGACAGAGCTGTTGTTGGCTGGGAAACTGCCTGGCTACAAATTTATTAAAACAGATAAAAGATTTTGGTTGCTACTAGCAGCTTAGCCACAGACTTGTATTTGCACAACTTAGCTCACACAGAAAGTACTCAAACCCTCTTCTATCCAGTTACTGCTTCAGCTCAAAAGCCGGGATGTCTGTGAAGGCCTGTCAGTTTAGATGCAGCTTCTAATGCAGTGTGATGGTATTGGGAAGTTGTGCCCTAGGCTATAATTATATCAGAGGTGGACCGCTCATGAATGGTATTCTGTGCCAGAAAGACTAGAAGACAGAGCAAGAAGATAGCAGTCTGCATCCTGGAAGAGAATCTTCACCAGAATCCAACTCTGCTGGCACCTTGATCTCACTTCCTGCCTTCAGAACTGTGAGAAACAAGTTTCTGTTATTTATAACCCACCCAGTCTATGGTATTTGTTACAGCAGCCTCAACAAATTGAGGGGCCCTTTTCCCCAGGAGTACTTCCCTCAATGCTTACACTGCCATTGTCTTCTTCATATTCCCTTTGGACAGGGTTTACATTGAGTTACTACTGAGAGCAATCCCTTGTCTCGAAGTAGTAGGGCCAAATGTTTCAGAATTTGGCATTTTTCAGATTTTATAAAGTATTATGACACATATGCTGATAGGTTTGGAGTAGCACCTGTAATCAAATACATTAACATTTCTCAGCAAAGTCTATCAGTATTAATACTAAGTAGGATGAAGACAGGCTATACAGTATTTATAAAAGCCTGTCCCAGAAGTCAGATTTGACTACCAAATGAGTTTTAGTGCTAAAATGATTTTTTTTTTATTTCACTTTGCAGAGATGTTTGGGTTTTGGCATTGTACTTGTAGCAACAAACTCTTTTATAGAAAAGCAACCAAACTTGTGAGCATTAACTTCCAACTAATTAATAACGTTGCATCTTTATCCCTGTCCATTACACTTCCCTCCGATCTAAATGAGAGTTGAATTATACAATCCAAAATTAATTTTATGGTCCACAGAAAAGCGAAATGGATCTTAATTCTTTAGAATGTAAATAAAGTCTTTTTTTACTTTGCCTAATACTTTTTTATTTCATAACGCCCTCTGGTGGCTATCAGGAGATACTTTTTCAATGCCAACACAACCAAAAATTTTTACCAGTGAATGTAAGAGATTAATTCTTAAGACACTTGCAAATCATGAATGTAGAGACTGTGATTACATGGAATATTAAGAATTAGAAGAGAGAATGATTTAATTTCCTTGTAGCTACTTTATCCAGAAAACCAGCTACAGTTTCACTGTAGAATAATGGTATTTAAAAGGACATATATAACAAGGACTTGTTGACCCTAGGACACAATTTACTTTATAATAGGAGTTTTGAGAATGATGACAGAAGCTAAAGTAATACATTATAATCAGTTGTAAATTTATTTTCTTGCTTTAAATTTTATACCTTATTTATAAATGGCTTATCAAGTGTCTTACTAAAACTTGAAAACTCTTAATCTTACAGAGTATATTATTCATTCATCAAACACAAAATATGATAAGACCCTATGCTAGATGTTAAAAGATCATTTTCCTACTGTACTGTTGCTCATCTTCAAAATTGCCCTTAGCTTTCATTCTTCTGTGCATTTGGATCTCCAAAGACAAACTCCAAATATGTTTCCAAATGTATCTTCTCTTCCATCAACTGGCCCCATTTGCCTTGTCAGGGTATGAGTACTTTTATTTCCAAAACTTCTTAACAGCAGTCATACTATGGAAATGCATGGGATAATTCTGGGAAGAAATTACTAAAATTTATAAAGTAATGCCACTATGTTTTGATCATTTCTGTAAAGGATTTAAGTGGTTATTTTAGCCATCTGATACCTCATCTGTAAATCCTACTGAAGTTAAAACATAACCAAAATTGAAAATAGGAACCCTCCCCCCAAAAACACCATTCAGAGATGCCTGTAATATATTTATTATTTGACCATTCTGAATAGCCTGCACTGAATAAACACTTTTGGACTAGAATTCCAAATGTTTATGGTACATTAAATCAATTGCTACTAGTTCATTTTAACATATAAGCTGTTCCATTCTGTGTCTCCTCCAAATGGGGACTGACACTACAAAAAGACCCATATTATTCAACCCACATTATGTGTGTATTTCCCTACAGAAGTAATTACTGGATGCAAGGCTAGATGAAAACCATTTTCAGGAAAAGCAAAGTCACTTTAACCTAGTAAAGCTAAAAAGCCTCAAAAAGGACAACATTTTATGTGAAATGCATTTATTCTCCTTTATTAGAGAAAAGGATAACATTTAAGTTATTCAAAGTCAGATGAGAATAAGAAAAGGCAAAAGCCATGTGGTTATTAGACTCTGCTTTGTTTATAAACTGCATAGATCTCATACACGCTATTTCTAAGTGCTGGTTTGGGTTAAGCCTGTCAGCCACGGTACATGTACAGAGGAAAGCATACACAGAAACTGGCACTGACTTGGCAAGTTGGTTGCTCAAATCTCACCACTACAAACTCATGGGGTTTAACCAAATGTTCAAATTAAAATGAATCTGCAACCGAAGAGAATCAAAACAATTTTAGCCAGTCTTTAGAAAAAATGTTCAAACACAAGACACCTGTCAGGCAAAGTTTTCAGGAAGAATTTATTGCCTGAAATAGCTGTGTGAGAAATCTCTTCTCTAGAATTATTCAGTATGTCTAGTTCAAAGCAAAAGAGGGAGTCTTTGCAAGATATGTTAAGTTTAGCTAGTAGTAAATAAATAAAAATTATGCCTAATTGTTCCACCACCAATTTGTGACTATTAGGACACAGCAGAAAAGGAGAGTGCTTAACTTTCATTTTCAATTCATTTGCTGACATAAGGAGTGAACAGTTTTACTGGCTGTGCTCTCCTTCTTTTAGTAAAAGGGGGAGCTAGAGACTTACTCTCCCCATAGGTAAGTTCTAAATGTACCTGTGGGAGGGAGTTGTATGGGAACTTGGGTTAGGCTTATCAAAAATGCGGTGCACATGTCCGGGAAGGAATCTAAATTCTCACCCAACTAATGTAAAGTTTGCTAGTCAAGTAGTTCTACAATCTCACGTGTAAATTACCTTCTAATGGGTACACACCTGTTTCTTAAACATAAAAAGTTGTTCAGTGTGATATTTTAAATGGAACTACACAGTTCCACTATAAGGTAGTCCAGGGGACATTTGGTAATTGTTCTAACAAGAGCAGTAACAGTGTTCACTGCTCACATTCACCACAAGTGCAGCTCTGCAGCTGGATGACAGACTTCAAATAGATTTGAGTTTGTCAAGGGAGAAGCAGGATAAAAACGCAAAGCATGATAAATTTGATGTTAGTCATCAGGATCTCATAATAATAAAAGAATAATTCAAAGCCTCCCTGATAATAACCTATATGTGAAAGAGCTTATAATTTAAAGAAGAAAAGTATTTAGATTTTATTTTCAAGAGCAATATAGGCACAAGCAATTTTGTGAACAGGATAAGACACTCTGGCATATAACAGCTCTATGAGCTTGAAAAAATCTACACCATTTTGTTTTGATAAACCTATTATCTTTGTATTTCAATGTAAAATATGCTGCAGTATTATCCAGTGATTCTCTAAGTGACACACAGACATTTGTTTTGTTGACGTTTGTCAACAAAGTACCTATTTAAAGGAATCTAATTTAAGTGAACAACTAACCAGAAGGCTTAAACTAGGTAAATGTGGGTCACATACAACACTTCCAATTGCTGATGGAATCAAACAATCATACAGAAACTTTATTGCCTTTAGCTCTGTACAACAGAACACACTGTTATTTTTATTATAAAACTACCAGTTATCTTCTTGTATAGCCATTTTAGTGGAAATTCCAGTAACTGATTTTTCCCATAGCAGTGAAGTTGCTACATACAATTTTTCTCTGTATGAACCAAAACTATCTTCAAACTATTAAAACTGTAACATCTAATGTTATTAATCTCTTAAATCTGATATGTAATGTGCCACTTTTATGCTAAATTCAAAGACCCAGGTAACTTCAAAGATGCCTTTTTTCCCCTGAAAAGACTAAAATAAATACCTGAAAGAATAACATTGCTAGATATTTAGAAACAGGCCGTGCAGATTAATTCAAGGTCAGTTCTGGCACACTAATTTTAGAACGCCAACTCTCTCTCAGGCATTAAGAATACTTGAATAGGGTTCAGTCCTTCCGCACTCTTCTCTTGCGTATTGACTTTATGGGGCCATCTCCAGATCCTGTGCCCTCATCTGCTTCTTTCATCTAGAAAAGAGAATGGTGGAAATATGTATTTTAGTGTTGTATGTAACTTGTACATCACAGTAAATGACATACTTCACGTTCTCCAAAATACATGTTCTAACAATCAAAAGCCATCTCATACATGTTCCTTTACTTCATGTAGCTGACCAAATATGTGTACAGGAATTGATGTTTTTTTTCGTTTTTTCATCTTTTAGCATAGTTACATTTTTAGAATACCACTGCTCATCAAATGAACATCTGACAACCACTAACACTGCATTCATCATTTTATTTATGACTCAGAACTTGGTCTCAATGTCATAATTATTTAATATTTATATTAAATACTTTTATATAAATAAAAGTATTTAATATAATATTTTAAATATATTAATACTTTTAATATATTTATTAAATATATATTTTAAATATATTTTAAATATATATTTTAAATATATTAATACTTTTGTGGAACAAAAAGCACTATTTGTCACAATATTTCTGTAAGTAATGAATTGCTGAGCTGGTTTTCAGAATTTCTGGCACATAGTACCTCCAGAAAAATTAGAAAAGAGGAAAAGAAATTATCAAATATCATAGTTCAAGTTTTCTTCATTCCTTTCTTATCCTACCAGAATGTGTGTTTGTACATAAATCAAATTTTTGGAACAAAAATATTATATGATATTACATAAAATAAAGTCATAATTATTTCTTGTGGTCATATCACACAAAATTGACTTATTTTAGCTTACTGACAAATATGCATATGAAGACTAAAAGACTGGAAGATGGAATTAAGATATTCTTTAACTCATACAAAAATGTTTTGTGATAAATGTAACTAGAAAACATCTGAGTAAATGGTTACAAGTGTCATCACTAAGAACATCATAGCCGAATCAGTGACTGTTTAGAATTCTGCTCTGGAAGAAATTTTTTTACCCAATTTCCCTAAATATGAATATTCCTACCTTAGGGGAGATAAAGTTAAAATAAAACAAACAAACAAAAAAAACTAATACATTTGGGAGTTTCTTCAAATAGACCCAATAGAGAGTTTATTCCATGGCCTGCAGTGGGCCAGGCAGAGATACTCTCTACCTGACCTTCGCCAGCATGGAAGGTGGCCAGCTGGAGACAGGCTCGGAGCAGCCCTGAACAGCTTTTGGTTTATGCTGGGTAAAAAAGAAAGCTGTGGTCCTCAATCATACCCTGGATGATTTCTGATTCTATAAAAACTAACTAAAGAAAAAACATTGTGGAAGGTTCCATTTTATATCAGAAAACAAAAACTAGTTCACTGAAGATTTGAGAAAAACATGGAGTCGGGCAGATAGCACTCAACTACCTAATGAATGAAATATTTCAAAATGTGACAGTACTGGGACAATAAGAATGTTTTTTGTAGCAGCTATGAGGAAAATTATTTTGTAATAATCAAAATTATGATTCAAATATTCAAATCATCTGTTTATTATAACTGTTTATATATTTTAATTCTACATATTTTGTAAGTCATAGGCTTATTCTATTTCATTGTTGTCGAGATACATTATAGTATTTTCTTGGCTTCTTTATCAACATGCTTTTAAAGCAATATGAGGCTTTTATGAAAGCTGGGGGAAATATGGTAGGGATTCCTTCACAAACTAGATGGCTGCTTTTACTGAAATAATTTTTAGTGGAAAATGGAAACTAGCTTATTTTCTGTTAAAGCGATGCTTACCTCATCCTCTGATCCAGACTTATTTGATTTATTACCCTCTTCTTGCCCTTCTATAATTTCAATTTCTTCTTCACTCTTTTCCTCAGGTTCACCTTCCTCCTCTAGAATAAAGATTTTATTAAAAGACTTGATAAATGAGAATTGTGTTGCTGAAAAGAATTAAATACAGTAAGAGGGGTTTATTTAAATTCCAAAATATAAAAGCAATTTCTTCCTTTCAAAATTAAAACAAAAAAAAGTAATTGCAAGTACTCATTGTTTTACCCTAATATAAAGAAATCAGACTAATGGAGGCAAGGTGCACATTTATTGAATTCTGTATGTAACATGAAACTCTTTATAAAACGTGCTCTGGGAACTTACAAGAACCATCGTTTCTGGGTCCAAACCTTATTAATACTTCCTGTGGTGTGTGGCGACCTCTTTACCCTCAGCGTGCCGCCTACTCATGCTTGTGCTTTGTGGACACGGTCCTGGGTTTGTTCTGTGACTGGCTCTCCTATGTATTCCATTTAACCAAACCTCCAACTTTTGTAGATTTTTTGTAATGGTATTTTATCATTACAATATATATATATAATATACACTAAGAGCTATATAAAGTAAAAACTCCTACCCCACCAAAAGTGAGGCTTGAGGAAAGGAAGTGGACAGGTCGTCCACTCTGCCCCCCGCTGTGTACCGCTTGCTGCCAGTGTGCGTCCCGGAGCTCAGGTGTGTGAGTGACAATGGGCAGCACCGCCGTTTGCTATCTTCTTTTCATGAGCCTGGTCCAGGGTCCCTCTCACAAGCCACAACGCCATCCTACCTTTTTCAAGAACTTCACTGTCACTTTGCTTTTTCTCCTCTTCCACGCCTGCTGGTCTCTCCAGAGCCACTTGTCCTTTCTCTTCCTTCACTTCTTGCTCCAGTGCCCCCTTTGTCTGTGGTTTACACAGGTCGGTTTTTTTATATTCTGCGTCTACATATTTTTTCTGCAATAGTTTAACACAAGCTATTTTTACCAAAAGCGAAGCACTATTTACATACACAGCAATCAGTAAACACAGGATATTTAGTTTATTACTTTTAGGAATCACAAAGGAAATTCTTTTTTTTTTACCTTTACTTTTTTTGGCCAACAAAATGAAGTGATTAATGCTATTGGCAGCCCCACTGTCGCAAGATAAATGATCCAAAGCCAGGGACGGTCTTCAGCAGCTGTTATTAGCTGTTTAAACACACCAGGCTACGTGAGAGATAAGCATAAAAAGGTGACTCAAATTTTACCAACATCCATTGGGAAACAGCCTATAAAAGATACATTTACCTAGGTATTTTGTATTAGGGAGTGATGAACTTATAAGAAAAACATTTATTTTTCCATTTTAAGACTATTCTTTGTAAAGTTGAATTTAATCATTAGCATAAGTGAGACTTTGAAGTAGGAGGTATGTTACTACATATATGGAAACGTCTAATCTGCCAGCAAGAATAATGACAATTATCTTTCTTTTTGTAGAACTACTCAGGATAGAACTACCTTTTATGACCATGTTATCTGGTTCATTCAGAAGTACACAGCTCTCTGATCATTCTATACTTTTTAAGAACCTATCAATGAAATCACACCTTAGGATTATTGTTTTCTTTTTCATATAAACAAATTTCACATGTGACCTAAATAAGATAACTGTTTCTCTTATTAAAATAACATATGAGGTCATCAAATGTTTTCGTCAAAAGTTTCAAAATGAGAGTCCCTTTTTACCCACTCTTTAGATGGTTGTTGCAAGTGTCCAAAGAAACCAAATGTGAGGTCTGAGTTTTTCTTTACAGCTAACTGATTTAAAATTCTCCAAAATGTGTTGAAACATTTAGCTTAACCTTTTCTAAACAGGGAAAAAAACTGGAACAAAATTTTATAATGTTAAATTTGAAATTCTTTGTTTCTCTAATTGAAAAGTTGTTTAAATGAATATGGATTAGTTGAATTGGCAAGGTGATAAGATACTAAGAAATCTTATTTTATAAACAATAAATTGGTATTAAATCTCATTTAAACTATTATAACTTAACAAATAAAATAGAGAACGTGCATACAGAGTGGATTATATAGTTATAATGAAGTTATATCATAATATGGCAAAGGTAAATATTTTGTCTGCATAAACTTATTTAGGTATATTTCATTGGCATATAGTGATTATTGTATATTTATTTACCATTAAAAGGACCGTGTGTACAACTAAAACCAGAACTGTGTCCTAATTGTGTTACTCCACTAGGGTCATTACCGTACCTCATTAGCATTTTCTACCATTATTTTTAATCCCCAGCCATCTGCAGCCCAACGATCTGCTATTTCCTTTTCTGAACAGATAATAAAATTATCGAAGTAGATATCAGAAGTCATAGACCAAAGCTCTAAACCAAGAGCACGGAAAGAAGTCAGGAGAAATGGATGTACATCTTCAAAATAATCTGGATTGGGAATTTTTCGAGGACTCCAGATGCCCTAAAAAAAAACAATAATTGAAGACATTTTCAAATAAGATAATTTCATTACAAATGCTATTCAAGAAGCAGTTTCTGTTGAATGAAATTATCAACAAGTGCATAAAAAACTGAAAATGATAAATTCTTTAGTAATTTATTGGAAATAAAATCTAGTTTTTTCTTATTCTGTTCATGATGTTTCTTATGAGAAATACTGACTTCAAACTCTGAAAAAAAAAAAGCAAAAATCCAACACACACAAAAACTTAAGTAACTAAATTTCACAAATGATGTTATTTTACACAAATTTCTGTATTTAAATAAAGTTACTCAAGGCAAGATGTCACTAAAGTTGTTCATATCTGGAAGATCATTTTATAGAAAAAATAGAGCCACTTCTCTTGAGGTATACCCAAGACAGGCATCAATAACTGATTACTGTTGAATCATCTTCCAGTGATTATTCAATATAAAAGCCTCATCTCAAATGGTCTTAAAGGACTAAACTGTCAATCAAGTCAAATAAACTCAACAATATGATCACTCACTGACTCATTTCACCAACATACATATCTACTCTGTGCCAGGCACTGTCACTGTGCCAAATGCTAGCGATACAGTAGTGATCAAGACAGACATGGTTCCTGTATTACAGCATCTGAAGTCTAATGAGGAAACAGACATTAAACCAAAAATTACCCAAGGAAACACTTTGTAATAAATGCTATAAAGAAAAACTATAGTGAATAATTAGAATATGTAACTGCATATATATAATATAATATATATATTATAATATATATATATTATATAATATTATATAATATATTATAATATATTATATATATAATATATATAATATAATATTATATAATATAATATTAGAAATATATATAATATAATATTAGAAAATGTCAATGAATAATTGACATATATATAATATAATATTAGAAAATGTCAATGAATAATTAGAAAAATAAAATTGGAAGGTTAAATGAATAACAGGAACTTTTAATATAAAAGTTAAGAACTCTCAAAAGATCATTAAAAAATTCTGAATTTTAATAATCAAAAAAATTAAGGAGCACATTAATTAAATACAGGCTCTATTTGTTAAAATGTATGTGAGTATTCTTGATCTGAATTTATTTCTCATATTTATTTCTAAAACAGAACTTTATTCCAAAGGGAGCACCAACTGATTACTAGGGAAGAATACAGTATGAAGTGATTTATCTTAAGTTCTTAATTTTTTTTACCCTAGAAAATCATATAAAGAATGCTTTCCTTTTTAACTATAATTTAGTTGAGGTCTATTTTCTTCATAAATTATAAATCAAACTTCTAAAAATTAGCATGGCATCAACAATAATTAGATATAAAAAACAACAAAACATTTTAAACTTTACCCAGGAAATGGAAAAACGAGTCCTCACCTGGTAGTCAGGATTATCAATCATGGGTGGTCTCCAAATCCCTTTGTATTTTGGGTTGTCTATCATGGGAGGTTTCCACTCACCACATCCAATCCGGCATGCAGGGTTAGATATATGAGGTGCCTCCCATTCTCCATCCATGTCTTCATTCCTTAAGATATCAGAACAGAACAAAGAGTGACCTCAATTCTTTCCCACCAGCCACATAAGCTAGTGGCAGAACAGACACTGGAAATTGGCATTTGAAGATGAAGAGTGCTCACCAGTCACCAGGTTTCACAGCGTGAGGATCTGGGATGAATTTTGGCTCACCATCAAGCCAGCCATCGGGTTTAACGACATTTACGTCTTCTATTTGCGCAGGTTCACTTTCATCCCTATAAATACACTATTTCATGTTAATTAATAATTATTCAAAGAGTTCTAAAGTGCACATTGCCAAGTTCTGAAGACATGGTCACAGCGTTTCCTACCCGTCTGTCTTGGTGCTCTTACCACCCGCACATCATTCTCACCAGTCTTATGCTAACTTGCTAATTCTTTACAATATATTCCCAACATACACACATGCACCTGTGTGTGTATTTACACAAATGATAGCATGCTATACACAATATGTTAGACTTTGGTTTTGTCCCTTAGAAATCTTACTCACTCAACAATAAAAATGTATTGTACGCCTACTCTGTGTCAAGATTGTTCTATATTATTTAATATATATCTGCTTCATTCTTAGCAGTTGCATAATTTTCTGTTTTGTGGGTACCATAATTTATTTAGATATTTCCTTTTTAGAGACATTTAGTGTTTCCAAAATTTTACTATTACAAACAATGCTTTAATAGAACACAAGCCATTTCTCACTTGTAAAAGTATATGCAATCTAAATTTTGATATCTTCCAAATTACTCTCTTATACTTCATTTCCAGTCCTATCAGTAGTGTACAAGAGTACCTATTTTCAGCTGGGCACGATGGTGCACGCCTGTAATCCCAGCACTTAGAGAGGCTGAGACAGGAGAATCACAAGTTCAAAGCCAGTCTCAGCAAGAGTGAGGTGCTAAGCAACTCAGTAAGACCCTATCTCTACATAAAACACAAAATAGGGCTGAGGGTGTGGCTCAGTAGTCAAACGCCCCTGAGTTCAATCCTGGGTATCAGAGTACCCATTTTCTTCTGACCTTGCCAATAGTGCTACCAAACTTTGATTTTTTTTGCCTACTTGATAGCTGAAAATGGCATTGCACTGTAGTTTTAGTGTATATTTAACACCATAAAGTGATATATAAAAATCATTTATATTTAATTAGATAGCTCATTACTTTTGTATGAACAAATTAGCCCCTGTCATCTATATGAATTCAAAAGACATTTTCTAGTTTCTTATGTGTTTTTTATAAAGTTTGTTCTTTTTTCTTTACTACACAAATCATCTGCTTTCAAACAGTTGAATTTATTAACATTTCCTTTTTTGGTTCTTGGATTTTATGTCATATTTGGAAAGGTCTTACCTACTCCACTATTATTTTTCTTTAAAAACTCTCTACATTTAATTCTAATATTTTTATTTTAAAAATAACACTAACTTAGGGAATGAATTCTAAAATAAATAATTACACTAAGTACTGAATAGAAGAATTACCAATATAATTTCATCTTTACCGAAATTCTAAAATAAGATGTTCCTTCATGACTTTCCAAATAAAATTTGAGTAAAAAATTAACTAAAATAAATGACTATAAATGTACAGACTTGAACTTGCCCGACATCAATGTTATCTTGAGTCTCTGAGTGCTGAGGGTAACCAGACGTTAAAATTTGAGGAAGACTTTCTTTTAATTCTTTAAGACTTTCTTTTAATTCTTTAAAGCAAATCCAATCATTTTGCCAGTCAGAATGTGACTGTTATCTGTGATTTCCCACATTTAAACACAAATTAACCCTTTATGGGTTAAAAACTCACAAAGCCAGGTGAGCCCAGGTGGAAGGAGGAGCCTCCTCTCCTGACAGTACGAAGGCATGGACACTCACTGACAGGGGCTTCCTACTGATCTCTTATAGACCAGGCTGCTCTACCTACTTTGTACGAGGTACTGCCCTATAACAATCTTTGCCTAAGAGCAACAGCATTTGCACTAGTTATCAGTGGCTCTTTTCACTGCAAGAGAGTTACCGAGTTAGCATTTTTTTTTTTTTTTTTGGTACTGGGGATTGAACTCAGGGGTACTCGACCACTGAGCCACATCCCCAGCCCTATTTTGTGTTTTATGTAGAGACAGGGTCTCACTGAGTAGCTTAGTGCCTCGCCATTGCTGAGGCTGGCTTTGAACTCGCGATTCTCCTGTCTCAGCCTCCCTAAGTGCTGGGATTACAGGCTTGAGC
>PVHX01033531.1:0-13043 GCA_004024805.1 Geosciurus inauris | reverse complement strand
GTTTAATACCCAGTACCAAAAAAAAAAAAAAAAAACGAATGAATTAACATTGCCCTAGGTGGTCTCCAGAGCTCTTATTACTTACTTACTTTCTTTCTAAGTTTAAATCTGAAGCTAAGGGGGAAAATACAGAAAATGCATAAATTACCTTTAAAGGACAATGCAGAAGAGAAGCCATAAAGTTTAAGAAAGTAAACAGTAAATGGATGGAAGACCACATCTAGAGAAACCATTGTGAATTTAAATTGCAATTTCCGCTTCCTGAAATCAATCTCAGCTTATGATGATATGAACAGTCCCACACTTTCTAACTTGAAAATACAGCGAAAGAATTGAAGTTTTCTCCTCCTTCTTAGAGGCAATAAAAGAAATGTGATTGGCACTGTCTGTAATAGATATGGAAATGTAACTTTACCTTCCCTTAAATTGCTAGAGTGGTTCATCTGAAGTTTCTTATGTTTAATATTTGATTGATTCACCATCAAATTTGTTCAAATTTTGACCTTTGCCCTAGTTATTAGATGGAAACTTATCACAGGGATATCAGGAATATAAAGTTTTTAGACTTTGGTAGGATAAACTGCCACATACATGTTCTCTAATTATTTTATGGTAAATATTCTACAGTTGAGAATTATTATGATGTTTTATAGTTCTCACTCATATTGAGGAAAATTAGATGCTAAATTTCAAACTCTTCTAAGAGAAGTCTTAAGTAAATTCAGTCCTCCCAGAATGCCAGACTTTCTTAGCCTCTTTGTATGGAAACAAAATGTCAACAGAAGATTAGGTTATCATAGAGAATGACTGTAATGTCCCCAGAATACTTTTTTCCAATAACATTCAATATTAAATTTTGAAAATTAATTGTGTTTTATGCACTAGTCCACAGAATACAAACAAGACATTGCTGCTATTACTGGTGTAATGTTGACTTCAAGAGACAGAGACTTATGTCTATAACTGCTTATAGATGAAAAGGCATTTATGTCAGTTAATGAACTCTACTCAGGAAAAGGTTGTCAAGTCTAACAACTCTAACTTGGAAGTTCTTATTTCCAAAAGAAAAAAATCGGAAAATTCACAAAGAGGTAGAAATTAAACAAACTACTCTTGAACAACCATTGAGTCAAGGAAGAAATCAAAAGGGATATTAGAAAATACCTCTAGACAAGCAAAATCAAACATAGAACATACTAGAACCTGTGTTATACAGCAAAAGCAATACTAAAATGGAAGTTTGTAGCAGTGAACACCTACAATGATGAGAAGACTCTAGCAAGGTCTCATTACTATTTTTTAAAATCCAGTTCCTGGTTTAGCAACAAATATGACATCAGGAAAGCTAAAGTCTACACTTGCAGTCATTCATACAACTGTCAGAGAAAATAAAGAAAAGTTGTTCAATGATGCATTCTTCATTTTAATGATTTTTAAAATTCATGGTTCTTAAAAAAGTAATAGATTGCATTTCATCTATAATAAAACTAAATCAACTTTGATTTGCATTGTAACCTACTACTTGATCCAATTGTCTCTCCATAGTCATCATTAGATAAGTACTTGGAACTCAAACATTGCAACAAAGTTAAAAGTCGAGCACTTAAAAATCATTAGGAGTAGAGATGATCGAATTGTTGTACACTATCTTCAATAATGCAGAGGTGAATTTTTTCAGAGAAAATACCTCTTTAATAAATCCAATATTGTCCTTTAAGCCTCTTTCCCACTCTAAATGCAATGAGCAGATAAACCAACGTAGTCAAGATCAAAACTGTAGGTCAGTTTGTGTATTCATTTGGGATTCAGTCACTAAATTGCTTAGTGAACTTTACTTTGTAGAATAAAGCTATCTTAATTAAATTTACTAATTAAATTGTAAAACATTATATACATATTATTAGGTCTTTTACACATTTCCAAACCATATGCATCAACATAGTATTTTAAACCTTTAAATTTGAAATATTTCTAGCCATGATTACACAGTGAACTTATAAATATTTCACATTAACAGCATGTAACTGAATGTTGAGTAAAGCTCAGAAGTTCTAACTTAGATCATTAGTTCATTCTTCTGGAAGAGGATAGGGATCATTAGTTCATTCTTCTGGAGGAATGGTGGACTATATCCATTCCAGTTTTATTATGTTAAAATAGATATTAATCAGATTCATGATATGTGTGCCTGTGGAAATATTATTTCTCTTGTTTTAATATTTTTGGAATATTGCCCTCAAGGTCATTGTTGAGTACAAGCTTCCAGGGACACTTACATTTTGAGTTTTTACTAGAGCAGACATATAAAGGGTTAGAACAAATAGAAGAAAACTCTTAGCTACTCTGGGATAAATTGTTACTTTCAAGAAATTACATAAGCAAGACACTTTTTTTTTGGTCTCTGCAGTGGGTTTTAGAGTCATATGTTTTCACTTGATTAGTCAAAATATTAGTATCACCAAATTTTAATGACTAGACACAACTGTCAATGACCTGGCACTATCCTCCAAAATTTGAAAGAATGTGGCATACATAGGTTTTGAAGGCACTTTCAGGGCATGTTAAGAAATATTTTATGAATCAGAGCATCATTGGAATACATGTCTAGTCTTTGAAAGGCAAACTGCCTCTTTAGATGTATGTTTTGCTGTAATTTTTTAAAATTGATTTTTAGTTGTAGGTGGACATAATCCCTTTATTTTATTTATTTATTTTTATGTGGTGCTGAGGATTGAACCCAGTGCCTCACATGCTAGGCAAGCACTCTACCACTGAACCACAACTCCAGCCCCTGTCATGTCTTTAAGTCCATGTTATTTCATATCACAAAGTTAAAAAACAAAAAAAGAAAGAAAGAAAGCCAGCTCTCAACTTATCCAGCCACTACACATTGTAACTAAACCAGAAAACAGTGCTGCTTCCCTCTGTCACTTGGCTTGAAGTAATATAATGATGAGTACTTGTCTACATCTCTCTCTTTTGGGGAGGAAGAGTAACTGGGGATTGAACTCAGGGGCACTCGACCACTGAGTCACATCCCCAGCCCTATTTTGTGTTTTGTTTAGAGACAGGGTCTCACTGAGTTGCTTAGTTCCTCACTTTTGCTGAGGCTGCTTTGAACTCACTAACTTGTCTCAGCCTCCGGAGCCAGTGGGAGGCTGTGCCACCACACCCAGCCACTTGTCTACATCTTTAACTTCCTTCCTTGCTTCTTCTGAACTTCAATCAAGTTATATTAACAATAAGATTTTTTTAGGTCTTAATGAATTTAAAATAATGCATAAAGTCAACAATGAACTAAACCATCTAGCATTTATTGGTGCTTTACTTGGTTATTATGTATTACAATTTAAAGGATAAGTCTTATTTTGTGTTATATATTAGTAGATGAAGATTACTGGCCAAACAGAAGGCTGACAAGGTTGGGTTCTCAGGTAGATATTGCCCATCAATTTTGCTCTCCCCACAATGTAACCATCCATCACTTTCCACTACAAGATCACCTAGTAAAGGAGTTCCTACCATTTCTTTGCTAATATCCAGAAGATGCATAAACAGTAAAATAATGTAAATTCAAAACTCCAAAGCTGCCGAGTGTGGTGGTACATACCTATATCCCAGCAACTCAGGAGGCTGAGGCAGGAGGATTGTGAGTTCAAAGCCAGCCTCAGTAACTGAGCCAGGCCCTAAGCAACTTGATGAGAACTTGTCTCAATAAAAAACTTTTAAAAGGCTGGGGGTGTGGCTAAGTGGTTAAGCACCCCAGGGGTACAATCCCCAGTACCAAAATATAAATTAATCCAAAGACCAGAAACAAACTTTGACTCAGGCAGCTGTTCTCCAAGACTGTTGTTAGATGGCAACACACAACTAGTCATTGCTTTATTGGCTTTTGCTTCTAACTGATCTCCATTGGAGAGACGGAAGGATTTCTGTGTTTGTTCAAAAAAGTATATATAATTTTTTGGTAGTAAGAAGATGCTTTTTTTCTTTAGGCTTGAAAGACAGGATATTTGCTATAACTTGCTTTCAAAGTATCATCTTGAGTGAATTTGTGTTGCTTTAGCCTTTGAATTGTGGGGAGATTTATCACTTCAAATTTGTTGGTGAGAAGAAAAGAAAATCTTCATTTCTTTGTTATAATGTGACAACCTGCTTTATATTTATATAAAGCTTTATATTTATATTTTATTTTACTGCACATTGCTTTATATTTACCAATGCAGCCTCATTAAAACATTTTTAAATGTGATGGTAAATCAGTTATTGACAGTACGGTAAATAGGAAAATATCCTTTAGTCTGCTCTATTTCCATTAATCTCTCAGAAGTTGATAAACTGGCAAATTTTTCTATTTTTCTTTTCTTATCATGGGAAGAAAGGATTCTTTGGGATAGAAGAATGATATAGATCCTAATTCTATCTAAATATGATGAGAGGAGACAGAAAGGAAATCTGAGCTGAGTAATCCCAGTGACTCAGGAGGCTGAGGCAGGAGGATTGCAAATTCGAGGCCTGCCTCAGCAATTCAGTGAGACCCTGTCTCAAAAATAAAATAAAAAGGGCTGGAGATATAGCTCAGTGGTAGAGGGTACTTGGGTTCAATCCCTAGTACTGCAAAAAAAAGTCTGATAAAGAGAAAAAGCTTTCCATCAATAGAGCAGATGATTGTGCTTTTTAATCAAATAAATAATTTCTGTTGGCAAGCTTCCAGAGGAAGATACAAAAGATGGTGAGATTGTGGTGGCAGTGGTGGAGGTAATAGTGTATTTATAATAGCTGGTTTAGTTCTCTCATGCTATACCTAGTGTCTTCCAATATACATTATTTTTAAGATATGGCAGATGTTGAGGGTTTGCCAAAACCCTTATGCCAAGTTGTATGCTACCATATAGATGAATTAAAACATGGGAGATGGAGTTTGTTATTCACTTATCCAAATGAACTAGTTCAACTCAGTTGATGTTATCAGGGAAGGTATGGATACCAAGAAAGGAAAAAAATAATATAGCTGAGTGAGTTCAGTAGCAAACTTGATTACTGCTTAAAACTTTATGCTTAAGATTTTTCTGTTAGGTAGCATCATACAATGAAATCAATGTTTCGTTATACATGTATTTGTCTAATGACTATACACAAAGAAGGGAAACTTTCTTTAAAAAAATACTGAAAGTTCTCCAGGGAGGATATTTTAGGAGGAAAAAGCTCCATATTGTAAACATTTGTGATAAGCTAAATTCACTTTTATATTTGTTCTCCCATCTGTAAGGTTACTGTTAATAACATTCAAAGGAGATTTAAAAATTCAAGGTTTTTTTCTTCTTCAAATTACAAATTCTAGTTTAAAGAGCACTTTCCTACCTTTGAGGTGTATGCTTGTCTCCCATGTGTACTGGAGTTATGAATGTGTCTATTGTGCAATGTGTTCATTGTGGCCTCAGGGAAATCAAGAAACAACTGCTCTCTAAACTGAGCTTAACTTTACATCGTATTCAACAAGCAGCTTCACTGTAATACAGCTTTAGGTGGTGATAAAATTATTTATCGGGTTCCAGGAAATTGTTTCAAATGTTAATTTAAATGCTATCTTTTACATTTCTGGCAACAAAGAATTAATAACAAATAATAACTCTTGGGACTAGAATAAAAGAATAGAGTTAAGTAAACAAAAGCGGGTCACTCAGTTATACAGAACATACATGATAAGATACATATTTTCAAAACTCCTTAACCCTGGTTTCTAAGTTTCATCTGAACATGTTCGACAACTTATTTTCACTCCAGTTTATCACATTTTGGTGAATTACAGCACTTCTGACACAAAACAACAGTGTGATCAAAGTCAGGTTCAAAGGTTTCTTTGGTATGGTAGTTAACTTGAAATTCCTGCCAATTTGTGAAGTTACATAAAATGATTAGTAGGGAAATAAGCTGTCCAAAACATTTCCAGGTGTGCTTCAATTTGTTTTCTATTCAAATTCTTAGTGGAAATTGTCTTTGTGAAAATCTCAAGAGTCTTAGGCAAAGATGTTGGAGAATACTGAAGTCCATACACACGCATTACAAAAGTTAATAAAAAACAAATTCTCTTTTTGTTTGAAGCTAATATTCAGTTTGTGCTCATTGGACTTCCCATAATAACATTCCATTAAATTTATGTCTTTTAATCATACCCTGATATTTTTAATTCAACCATTTTTGTCTAGTATTCTAGACTTATAAAGAATGGCAATAGCTCAACGTATCACTGTTATTTTCATGATAATGAGCTTTCTAGAGCTTATTTTCCTTGTAAGTCACTAGTTAGCAATGCAGGAAGCCCAACAAAAGTGTCCTGTGGACTTGGTAGGAGGCTGCCCCTTTCCTACAACAAACCTGAATCTCAGGCCAACCTGAGTAACTTCCTGTGTCTTTGTTTTTCAGAAAGCAAAATCTTTTTTGTCTGTTAAAACTAGGTCTTGCTGGTAAATCTGGAGGCTGAGGCAGGAGGATCATAAATTCAAAACCAGCATATTAGGGAGACCCTGTTTCAAAATCAAAAGTAAAAAGGGCTGAGGATGGGGGCTGGGGCTGTAGCTCAGTGGCAGAGCACTTGCCTATCAAGTGTGAGGCACTGGGTTTGATCCTTAGCACCACATTTTTAAAAAACAAATTAAATAGAAGCATTCTATACAACTACAAAATTTTTTTTAAAAAAGGGCTGAGGATGTGGCTCAGTGGTTAAGCACCACTGGGTTCAGTCCACAGCTAAAAAAAAAAGAAAGAAAGAAAGAAAGAAAATAGACCTTGCCAACATTTATGGATTCTGCAAGATTTGAAAAAACATTAAATAGCCTTCATTAGCCATGTGTTTTTCCCTTATTTTCACACATGATTGCAACATCTCCACTAAGTGGTTAACCTCTATGGGTTGAATATGCCAATGTACCTCCAGGAACAGCTCATTCAACCTGTCCAAGTCTTAACGGGGGAAAAAACATTCTCTTATAGAGACAGAAACTGTAGGCTCTACCACTAATTCCAGTTTTAATCTATTGTGCTTGTGTTTTCATAAATATTTATTGAATGCTTAGTTTGTGTCAGACGTCATGCTAGGCACTAAAAAAACAGATACAAATAAAGTATGAATACTGATCTTGGGAAATAAAT
This sequence comes from Geosciurus inauris, assembly GCA_004024805.1. Taxonomy (NCBI): domain Eukaryota; kingdom Metazoa; phylum Chordata; class Mammalia; order Rodentia; family Sciuridae; genus Geosciurus; species Geosciurus inauris. Next base: position 5,894 of record PVHX01033531.1, on the reverse strand, counting down.
CAAATCCTTTTTTCTTCAGAAAATCCCTCGAATATCTGAAGACCCTCAAATCCCTGAAATATTTGAAGCTAGCATGTATTCCAAGAGTCATATCTTCCAGATGAAGATATAACATTATTCTAGCACCCATGAACACTGGCACCCTCAATTTATTCACCTGAGTCTTCTTGTGGATGAACTCCTATCTTCTGAGATTTATATTTATATTTATTTATATATAAATCTATAAATTCATATTTATATGTTGTTGTTGTTGTTGTGTGGTACCAGAGATTAAATGCAAGGGTGCTTTACCCCTGAGCTACATCCCCAACCCTTTCCATTTTGAGACAGGGTCTCACTAAATTGCCCAGGCTGACCTTGATATTACAATCCTCTTTCCTCAGCCCCTGAGTAGCTGGGATAACAGGCATGTGCCACTGCACCCGGCTTTGATACCATTCTTAAGGTGCCTGGAAACACCAAATACAGCACGATTGTTTTCTAACTCTTTCTATGAAAGTTGCAAAAGCCTGAGATAAAATTAGGTTTCCCAGCAACCATATCGCATTGAGGACTTGTTGATCCTGATACCAACTAAAGTCCATAAGTATTTGTCAAATAAATGTTTCCAGCTTACATGACCTAAATTAGTGCACCCAAATTCAGCATCTCACATATACATATATTAAATGTTATCTTGTTCAGTTCAAACTGCCATGATCTCCTTGCATGATGGGTCAGTTTGGAAAAATCCTTTCTATATTTGTATTCAGATCTTTGAGAAATTCAAGCTTTAGCAATTCTGCCATTCTTGACCTTCCATTCTAAACTTCTTTGGATTAATAATTAATAGTTATCATTATTTATATTCTTTGTGCCCAGTAACAGGATAGATAAGAAAAAAGTGAAGAAGAAAAATAAATGGTTAAATGTTTGCTTCAGAGATACTTATACTTTGGTTAAGGAGACAGTTCTTGAAAGGGAAGGAGGAAGAGAAGGAAGAAGGAAGGAAAAGAGGGAGAGAGAGGGAAGGAAAGAAGGAAGGAAGGAAGGAAGGAAGGAAGGAAGGAAGGAAGGAAGGAAGGAAGGAAGGAAAGAAAAAGATAACAATACACTATTGCATACTTTGAAATAATGTAATGATATTGATTTACAGGCCAGGAAAATAAGCTCATTACTTTATAGAGAACTCTCAAAGAATCAAATGGTTGCATGGTAAAATGTCTAATTAGTATAGGGATGTAAAGTGGAGATCAAAATGGTCTGAAAGTCAAAACAAGCTCCACAGGTAACAAGAACCGTAGGCATCAGGGACCTAGTAGGTTTGAGCTAGGGCTAAAGGAGAAATCCCTATTGCTTTGGCCTTTCAATCTTAGCTTAATTTAAACAAAAGATGCTAACTACAATCTTTTTCATCCTAAACAGGAATTGTGAAATGTATGCCTGTAATACAAAATGCATTCATCATAACATAAATGGGCTTCAAGACAGCAAAAAACAAATCTCTCTAAAGAACGGACATCAAAGTAGCTCCTAGCTTTTTCTCCTTGAAGCTATTAGATTCCACCCTCAGTCCCCACTCAAACTTGTATGCATATTTTGTTGTTTATTAAGATATATATGTGATTACTAAAAATCATGCAACATATGTATTTGATTACTAGGAGAGTGTCAGATAAAATTAATTAGGTAAGATTTGTTTGCAATAAAAATAAGCACAGATCCTTTATCATTATATACCGTGTTTTTCCTGAGAAGTGGAAAAAATATATGATGGACCTTCCAAACCCACCCAAATGGCTTTCAGTCTCTTTCTCCTCCTGTCAGAGAGGGTGTCAGAGAACAAGAGTTGATTGCTATATTTCCCTAAGACGGAGGATCTTATCAAAAAGAAGTTGCACTCAGAGAAAGACTGACATGATCAGAGACTGCCCCCTGCCTTCCTACACAGTACATAGAGTTCTACTGCTTTGTTTTTCATTAAAAATAATCCTACCAACTTTGATAGCTTATTATACATAATAATAAGCTATCAATATGTAATATATTTTTCTCAATTTCCCAGTTTTCTTGTTCCCTGCTTGAGGAACAAAAGAGAGAAGTTTTTATGTTAAATACTATAAAAGTTTAGGTACACCATGTTGGGTACTACGGATCTGATTTTCGGCTAAGCAAAAATGGGAAATGCTGAAAATATCACTTGATGCAATTATATCATTACAAAAACAAAAGAGAAGCCTCTGGTTATTAAGATTTGCTTTACAACTTTTAAAATAGGAGTAGAAAGATTGTCAAAATGCCTTGTCTTTTTGTCTTGTGGTAAACAAGAAGAAAAAACATCTCCTGGTAGAATTTTGTGTTGCTTCTTTTGATCGTTAAAAGTATCTGCCTTGGAGTATTTTGCTAGTAGCTGGTTACTCATTTTAAAATCTCAGTATTATACTCATTTAGGATGTGTTAAAATGGGGCTATATGGTCTAAAGGGGAAGTGATAATGAAGAGTAGCCAGTCAGTTACTATTATTTATAAGAAAGTTCCCAAAGTCTCAAATGATGAGAAACTTTTTCCTACTTTGTAACAATCTTCTTTAATTCCTTCCTGAATTTTTAAATCAGTAGTTTTGGAAAGATCTTTATTTCAGGTGGAAAGAAACCTCCCTACCGCGAAAGTTGTAAAAGCCCATCCATATCTCTAGAAACCGCGGCGAGTATTTGGAAACCTTGCTCTGGGGGTCACTGAGAATTTGCATCAAACGCGAGGAATTCATTGCAAATCACTCTTTTTTTCAGGGACAACTTCTATAGACCTGAGGAAGGGAAGGGAAAGAGGTGAAAACTCTAGATTGATTCCCCAGGCCTCGTTAGGTAGGGGTTCGAAAAAATCTCTCCGGCAACGGCAAAGCATGCCGGCATGCACTTGTTTTGAGTTTGCTTCCGCAATGGTAAAGTGTTCTCAAATTTCTCCTAACACTATATACTCTCCGGTGGATGTTCCCCAAACCTTCAAAACCCGTCGGATCCGCCAGCTCCATGCCAAGCCACAGCTTAGAGAACCGGGACAGGCGGGATGCGCGGCAAACGCCCGGAAAACCGAGCCGCGGCTCTCGGCCGAACCCGGAGCACTGAGCCTCGAGCCCGGCCATTCCGCTCGGGTTCAGTCTTACCAAGGCTCCCATCCCACGGTTCCGAGAGAGCCGCTCAAAGGCAAATTTGCCTGCGGGTGTCTACCCGAGCTCCGAAGCCCAGAGGCGCTTCCACAGGCTGCCCTGCTAGCTAACTTTGTCTTGAACCGGGAACCTTTCCAACCACTGAGTGGGCTTCCCTCCTGGTCCCTATTCGCACTTTTGCCTTTCCCGGGCAGAAGGATAGAACAACCTAAAGAGCGAGATATGTAATAATAATGATGATATTTATCATCATCATCATCATCATCATTACCCTCATCCTCAAATTGTTATTATTGTGATCAATTTCTCCAACCCGGTTCTCCCGGGAACTGATGAGAGGGAACAGGTTTTGGTGGGTGCTGTCTTCCACCCTAGGCTCGGCAGTCTATTTTGCCTTAGCGAATATATCACAGGGATTTATATTTACATTTTTTTGAGTAATGCAAATGTCTCGATCTCGGACAAAATAAATTTAAGTCGCACCGGAAAAGGCAGGATGAAACATTCCACATTCTTGGGATAGAGAAAGAGGGCTGTTGGGGAGTTTTTAAAGATGAGTGCTTAATTATTTAAAGATAAAATATACGTTTTCTCTTCGATGTATATGAATTACTGCTCACTAACAAAGCATTTCTAAAGATGAGAGCATTGTGCTCCCAATGGACTTGGCAGCGCTGTCGCCGCCACCTGTGCGGCATCATACAGTAGCATTCAACAGATGCTTCAAGAAAACTGTGATGGCTTTTTGCGTTGCGAAGCAGAACTTGGGTGTGGACAGTATGTTGGCTGTCAGATTTCATTTCAGAGCCCTGTGAAGTGTCTGAATTGATCAGAGATAGTGAGGATCGGGATACCCAAATGCCCCTTTGGAATAGATCGGAGAGTTCTTTTCCAAATCTGGAAACGGAGGCACAGAGAAAAATTATTGGGCCTGGGGCATTCAGAATAAGGAAGGGACCCGACTCTTATCAGTTCTCCCACTTTCTTCATCCCTAACTTCTGAGTTTACAGCAAACAGTCCCTGAAGAGGCTGACTGCTCCCTTCCCTTCTGCGTTCTTCTGTGTTTGGTCCTTCAAACGGCTGCATGGCCTCTTTGTAGCCCGGTCTATAAAGTCGCTACGCTGCCGTCCGGTCGCAAGTAACTGAACCTAAGTCTCTGTTTCTTGCTTTGGTCCAGCTACCTCCGACCAGCGCGGGAGCCAATCTTCACTTCTCCCACCCGTGGTCCTCGGCGCAGGGCCGCGGAGCCTTTGGCCGAGATCCGAGACCCCCTACTCTCATTCCCTCTTAGGAAAAATCTGCTCTACTCTCCTCGGTGGGAGCATCTCCACTCCCACGCTTGGTCTTGGTGTCTCCAAGGCGTCTTGGCCAAGGAGACCCCTGTCCATCTCTGCGCTGCAGCCGGGACACGGCAGGCACCTGCCCCGCGGCGCCTGTGAGCTGGTGGCGAAGAGCTGCTCGCTGCTTGCCGGGTTGCAGCTGATCATCCCGGCAGTTGTCAAAAAGGGGGCTTTTGTGGCTCATCGCTTGCCTTGCTGCCCTTGTCCGTGCTTTGACAGGGGCTGGAGAACTGACTGACTGTGGGCCCAGGCTCAGTGCAGAAGAGATAATTGCAGCCCTCTCAAAAAATCGAATGAGCTACCCTCAAGTTGTCTTTTTAAGCCCTTAGCAGGGTCTAGGGATCAAAGAGGGAACCAAACTGTGCCTTCTTTGGGCTTGAAGGCCAAGGGCTTTCCTTTCAGCCTTCTCTGTATTTGAGGCTGGGGGCAAGGCTAGGGTAGAGAGCCTTCGAACAGGGTTGTGGCCTTTCCACGCTTAAATGTTTGACCCTGTGAGTGCTTCAGTTGCTCCTGTTGGAGAAAGGGGCAAGAGTTGAAGACCCTCGAAGGGAGTTTCAAGGCTCAGTGAAACTTGCCAGACTTGGGAATTGTATTTGTTGAACTGAAATGTACAGGAGTGTGAATGTGTGTGCATGTGCGTGTGTGTGTGTCGCACTCGTGTGTTTGGGGATGAGTGTACCTTTGAGCCTTTGGGGGTACATTCTTTACAAAGCTTTCCCCCATTCCCCACCCAGGGCCTTGGCTGACCCCAGTTTCCCCCTAGTCTCCAAGTCTATGAATCAAGTTAATCACCACCCCCACTCCCACCCACGCCATGGATCTCGCGCCCCCTGCCAGCAGGTTCCAGATGCACTAAGAGACTGGTCCAAACAAGCCCAGGGCAGCGTGACGCTGAGTTCTGATTGGCTGCCTTTGGCTCCTCCTCTCATCCCGCGTTTGGCCCAAGAGCACGGTGCAGCCTCACCAGCGCTGGGTAGGCGCTCTGGTGCGCGCCGAGGACACTTCCTCGGGCGCACTGAGCTCTCCGATTCTGCCTTTGGAGCGGCTAGCCTTGGCTGCTCCATCGGCCTGCCTGCCCCTTACCTGCAGATGGCACATGAACTTTTCTTCTTTCTGCACACCGTTGTCGTCGGAGTCGTCGAGATCGTCGTGGCGCTCATGTGATGGCTTTCGTCCGTTTAGAGTAGTGTAGTTAGTTAGGGGCCTTCAAAGAAGAAAGAAGACGCGATTGGCGCGGAGATGCTGGAGGTGTCAGTTACTATGATAGAGAATAGGTAAAAAAAAAAAAAGCCAAACCTAGCCGGGGGGCGCACGGTCGCCCACAGGAGGTCGACTCGCCGGCGCTTTCCATCGCGCCGAGCTCCCTCCGTCCCTCTCGCCCTCTGCTGAGGCGCGAGATTGCGGC
>PVHX01033530.1:0-13043 GCA_004024805.1 Geosciurus inauris | reverse complement strand
AGAGAGTGAAGTTTAGAATGAAGTGAAAGTGCTTCTAGGTTAATACAATATGGTTAGAGAAGACTTCTCTGTTGAATGGAGACCTGAAGAAAGTAGGGGAATGAATCATACAAGTATTTAGGGAAAGAAAGTTATATGTGGAAAAAAAGCAATAAGTGAATTTCATTAATATTTTGATTAAGTAGCATGAAAGACATTTATTAGTGAAGCCTGTTTTTCTACCCAGTTACAAACCAGGGAAAGAATTTTTACTTGATAATAGAAAATATTCAATGAGCTTAACCACCTTATGAATTACCTGTATGTACCTTCTATGGAGGTTAAGGGGGGAATAAAAGAAAACAGACTATGGAAGGGATTTCAAGGTAGGGCTGAGTGAGGGAAATGAAGGACTATAGAAAGGATAAAGTAAAAGAGGGACAACTAAATCTCAACCTTATGTGTTGAGACAAAAGCTTTCCATGAGGAACTTATCTCTTGCATCCTAAGCAGCATGAGCTATACTTTGTCTCTGTAAAGTTGCCCAGGCCAACAACACCACTTTTTAAATCATTAGACTACCATATTTAAGTGAATCTATTCAATGACTAGGACTTTTTGGAATAATGGCCTATGTCCAGACCTGCGATAGTGAAAAGAGAATGATAAGATTTATATGTTCATAATTAATATTTATATTTATTTATTTATATTTATTTATTTATATTTATTTATATTATTTATTTATATTATTTATATTATTTATTATTATATTTATTTTATATTATTTATATTTATTTATATTATTAATATTTATATTTATTTATAAATATAATTATTATTTAATTAATATTTATATGTTCATAATTATCTTTGTTTTCACTGTTTATTTCCTTAGATATAAACCCTACATATTGTCCTACACACATGCACATGCACACATACACACAGTGAGGAGAGTCTGATGAGATTTTCTCATGCTTTTGTCTAATCCAACACATTCCAGGGGCATGAAGAACACCATAAGTAAATGCCTCCCTCACAAGGACAATGTTTAGCATAGTACTGGAACATGAGTTTTAATCTGAACCCTAGGATATAGAAAAAGTCATCCTGACCTTTTTTGCATCATAGCATACACAGAAAAAGACAACAAAAGTATCATACATGGAAGGGATGAGAAGGATGTCTCTAATCCCACCCTGCTGCTAAGGACAATGTCTCAGACACATTAGCAACCCATTTTAAGAAATATGATTTGAAAGCTCTTGTTTAAGGGATGCAAGACAAGATTGTAACTTTTATATTACTACCCCACTCTAACAGAGTACCTGTTATAGGCTAAATCAATTTGAAAATGCAGAAATATTATACATTCATACATATATGTAAGGCCCTTCCATTAGACTCATCATTTTGTCATTTTTTTTATACCTGAAGTCAATGTTAACTTAAAGATCATCTGGTATTTTGTGCCCTTAGAAATCACATTTATTCCTTCATTCTAAATTATTTTCCTCTTCTTTTCAATATAGTTCTTAATTGTCAATTATCCTACAGCAGCATGATGTAGCTGGAAATGAGTGTAAGAATAAATAAATCATTAATAATACAAAAGCTCAACAATTATAAAAGATCAGAGTCCCTGAGGTTTCAATTGAAATATATTGTACTTCCAATGAAAAAAAATATAAAGTTTTTTTTACAATTTATTATTTTTTACATGACAGTAAAGCATATTTTCAAATATTATACATACATAGAATAAATATAACTTGTTCCAATTGGGATCCCATTATTTTGGTTGTATATGATGTGTAGTTACATTGGTCATATATTTATATATGAGGATAGGAAAGATATGTTGAGTTCATTCTACTGTCTTTCCTATTACTGTTCCCCCTTCCCTTCATTGCCCTTTGTCTGATCTTCCCCTCCCTTCTTGTGGATTAGCATCCACTTATCAGAGAGAAGATTTGGCTTTTGGTTGAGGACTGGCTTATTTCACTTAGCATGATATTCTCTAGCTCCATTCATTTATAGGCAAATGCCATAATTTCATTATTCTTTATGGCTCAGTAATATTCCTTTGTGTATATATACCACATTTACTTTATCCATTCATCTGTTGTAGTGCCCCTAGACTGGTTCCATAGTTTAGCTGTTGTGCATTGAGCTTCTATAAACATTGATGTGACTGCATCCTGTAATACGCTGATTTTAAATTCTTTGGATATAAACCGAGGAGTGGGATAACTGGTTCAATTTCCAATATTCTGAGGGATCTGCATGTTGCTTTCCAGAGTGGTTGCACTCATTTGCAGTCCTACCAGCAATGTATAAGTGAACCTCTTTTCTTACATCCTCATCAATACTGTTGCTTGTATTTTTAATAATTGCCATTCTGACTAGGGTGAGATGTCATCTCAGTGTAGTTTTGATTTGCATTCCTCTAAATGCTAGAGATAGTGAACATTTTTTCATATATTTTTGACCATTCATATTTCTTCTTCTATGAAGTGCCTATTCAGTTGCTTTGCCTATTTGTTGATTGGATTTTTGTTTTTTGTTTTTTGTTGTGTTGATTGTTTTGAGTTCTTTTCATATCCTGGAGATTAATGCTCTATCCGAGATGCAGGTGGTAAAGATTGCTCCCATTCTATAGGCTCTATGTTCATATTCTTGATTTTTTTACTTTGCTGTGAAGCAGTTTTTCAGTTTGATATCATCCCATTTATTGATTCTTGATTTTATTTATTGTACTTTAAGACTCTAGTTAAGGAAGTAGGTTCCTAAGCCAAAATGGTGAAGAGTAGGGCCTACTTTGCCTTCTATTAGGCGCAGGGTCTCTGGTCTAATGCTTAAATCCTTGATCCACTTTGAGTTTTGTGCAGGGTGAGAGAGAGAGGTTTAATTTCATTCTGCTACATACAGTTTCCCAGTTTTCCCAGCACCATTTGTTGAAGAGGTTATCTTTTCTCCAATGTATGTTTTGGCACCTTTATATAATATGAGATAACTATTTATGTGGGTTTGTCTCTGTGTCTTCTATTCTGTACCATTGGTCTATGTATATGTTTTGGTATCAATACCATGCTGTTTTTGTTACTATGGCTCTGTATTATAATTTAAGTTCTGGTGTTGTGATGCCCCCTATGTCAATTTTCTCACTGAAGATTGCTTTGGCTATTCTGGGCTTCTTATTTTTCCAAATAAATTTCATGACTGCCTTTACTATTTTTATTAAGAACATCATTGAAATTTTAATGGGCATTGCATTAAATCTGTATAGCACTTTTGGTAGTATGGCCATTTTGACAATATTAATTCTGCCTATCCAAGAACATGGGAGGCTTTTCTATATTCTAAGGTGGTCTTCAATTTTTTCTTTAGTATTCTTTAATTTTCATTACAGAGGTCTTTCACCCCTTTTGTTAGATTGATTCCCAAATACTTTTTTTTTGAGGCTATTGTGAATGGAATAGTTTTCCTTATTTCCCTTTCAGCTGATTTGTCATTGGTTTATAGGAACACAATTGATTTATGGGTGTTAATTTTACTTCCTGCTACTTTGCTGAATTTGTTTTTGAGTTCTACAAGCTTTCTGGTGAAGTTGTGTGGTCTTCTAAATATAGAATCATGTCATCAGCAAATGGAGATAGTTTGAGCTCTTCTTTTCCTACTCATATCCCTTTAATCTCTCTTTTTAAATTGTCCTGGCTAGGATTTTAAGAACTATGTTGAAAAAAAGTAGTAGAAGAGGTCATCCCTGTCTTGTTAGAGTTTTTAGAGGAAATGCTTTCAATTTTTCTTCATTTAGAATATTCTTTGTTTAAATACTTTTATTTTTTGTTCATTTTTATGTGATGCTGCTGAGAATTGAACCCAGTGCCTCACACATGCTAGGCAAGTGTTCTGCCACTGAGCTACAGCACCAGCCCTCATTTAGAATATTCTTGGCCTTGCATGTAGCATACATAGCTTTTATAATTTCAAAATATATTCCTACTATCCCTAGTTTTTTAGTGTTTTGAGCATAAGTGGTTGCTTTATTTTGTCAAATGCTTTTTCTTCATCTATGAGATGATCATGTGATTTTTGTTCTTAAGTCTATTCATGTGGTGGATTACATTTATTGATTCCTGTGTATTGAGCCAGCTTTCCATCCCTGGAATGAACCCAACTTGATCATGCTGCACTATCTTTTTGATATGCTTTTGTATGTGATTTGCCAGTATTTTGTTAAGAATTTTTGCATCTATGTTCATGTGGGATATTGTCTGAAGTTTTCTTTCCTTGATGTGTCTCTGTCTGATTTTGGTATCAGAGTGATATTAGCTTTATAAAATGAGTTTGGAAGGGTTCCTTCTTTTTTTATTTCATGGAATAATTTGAGGACTATCGGTATAAATTCTTCATTGAAGGTCTAGTAGAACTTGGTTGAGAAGTGATCTGGTTCTGGGCTTTCCTTTGTTTGTAGGCTTTTGATGGCATCTTCAATTTCATTTCTTGAGATTGATCTGTTTAAAGTCTTTATGTCCTCCTGATTCAATTTTGTGTACATCTTATGTCTCTAGAAATATTTCAGTGTCTTCATGATTTTCTATTTTATTGGAGTATAGATTTTAAATATATATAAATATATATATATATACTGTTCATTGAAAGTGCATATAAAGATGTTAAATATGAAGAATGTAATCTGCTTATAATTTTGTGCAAAGTTAGAAAATTATGATTGTAACAATTTTTTTTCTATTTGCCTCAACAAATGTTTTCAGTGAATAGTGTATACAGCTTCTGAAAATTTCTTTTTTTCTGTTATGTATTAAAATTCAACTTTTGAGAAAAATAAAAAATAAAAATAAAAAATTTTTTAAAAAAAGTAGTTTCTGATTATCTTCTGTATTTCAGTGGTGTCTGTGGTGATATTTCCTTTCTCATCTCAGATTTGAGTGATTTTCTAGTTCTCATTTTCTTCATCATTTTGGCTAAGTGTCTGTGAATTTTATTTTTTGAAAAAACCAATTTTTTGTTTCATCAATTTTTTGAATTTTTTTGTTTCCATTTCATTAATTTCAGCACAGATTTTTATTACTTCCATCTTCTACTGCTTTGGGTATCGATTTGTTCTTCTTTTTCTAGGGATTTTAGATAGGTTATATAATTTGTGACTTTCTGTTTTTTTAAAGAATGTGCTCAATGCAATAAACTTTTCTTTTAGGACCACCTTCCTAGGGATTTTGATGTGTCATTATTCTCATTTAACTCTAAGTATTTTTTATTTCAGCCCTGATTTCTTCAGCTATCCATTTGTCATTCAATAGCATATTATTTAATCTCCAGATGTTAGAGAAGCTTCTATATTTTATTTTATTGTTAATCTCTAATTTTATCCCATTATGATCTGATAAAATGCAAAATATAATCTCTTTTTTTTGTATTTGCTTAGATTTGTTTTGTGGCCTAGGATGTGGTCTATTTCAGAGAAGGATTCTTGGGCTGCTGAGATGAAAGTGTATTCAGTTGTTGATAGATGGAAATATTCTATATATGTCTGTTAAGTCTAAAATATTAATTATATTTTTAGTTCTGTAGGTTCTTTATTAAGTTCTGTTAGGAAAATCTATTGAGTGATGAGAGAGTTGGGTTAAAGTCACCCAGTATTATTATATTGTGGTCTATCTGATTCTTGAAATTGTATGGGGTTTATTTGATGTATTTAGATGTTTCATTGTTTGGGGCATAAATATTTAAGATGGTTGTCTTGTTGTATTGTTCCCTTCAACAGTATGAAGTGTCTTTCTTTGCTCTTCTGATTAATTTTGGCTCAAAGTCCACTTTATCTGATATGAGAATAGAAACCCCTGCTATTTATGAGATTCATGTGAAGGATAAAGTTTTTTTCCATCCTTTTACCTTCAGTCTGTGGATGTCTTTGCCTATGACATGAGTCTCTTGGAGACAATGTATTGTTCTGTCTTTTTTTTTAAATCTAACCTGCCAGTCTGTCTTTTCTTTGATGAGTTTAGGCCATTGACATTCGATGTTGTTATTGACAAATGATTTTCATTCCTCTCATTTTGATTTATTTCTGTTTTTTAATTTGAGTTAGTTTCTCCTTTGATTGACTTTTCCTTTAGTGTATTTCCTCCCTTTGCTGGTTTTCACTTTTATTTTTCATTTCTTCTTAATAAAATATTTTGCTGAGAATGTTCTATAATGCAGGCTTTCTAGTTGTGAATTCTTTTAACTTTTATGTTTCACAGAAGGTTTTGTTTTCATCTTCAAATCTGAAGCATAATTTTTTAGGGTATAGTATTCTTGGTTGGCATCCACTTTCTGGTAGAGCTTGGTATATGTTATTCTATGACCTCCTAGCTTTGAGGGTCTGAGTTGAGAAATCAACTGAGATCTGTATTGATTTCCCTCTAAAAATAATGCCTCATTTTTTCTCTGGCAGCCTTTAAAGTTTTATCCTTATTCTTTATGTTGAGCATTTTCATAATAATGTGCCTTGATGTAGGTCTCTTGTAACTGTATATTTGGGGTTCTGTAAGCCTCCTGTATTTGGTTTTCCATTTCATTCTTAAAGTTTGGGAAATTTTCAGATATACCATTGAAAGATATGTGCATTCCTTTGGTTTGCATCTCTGAGCCTTCGTCTATCCTGATAAATCTTAAGTTTGATCTTTTCATGTTATCCCATATTTCTTGGAAGTTTTTTTCATGTTCTTTTAACATATTTTCTCCCTGGTCAACTTTATTTTCTAGATTATATATTTTGTCTTCATTGCCTGCAACTCTGTCTTCCAATTGGTCTACTCTACTGGTGATACCTTCCAATGAATTTCTATTTGGTTTATTGATTCCTTCATTTCAAGGATTTCTGCTTGTTTTTATGTTCCAGAATCTGTTTCTTTATTGAAGTGATCTTTTGCTTCCTTTATTTCTTCCTTACATCATTTTTACCTCACATATCAATTTAACTATGAACATTCTAAACTATTTCTCTGACACTTCTTCCACTATGTTGTCAGTCAATTCTGTTATTGAATTATGTTGCTCTGTTTGAGGCTGTTTGTTCCCTTGCTTTTTCATGTTGTTTGTGCATCTATCCATTTGACAGTATGGTTCTACCCTGTAAACATACAGGGACTCTGAAGGTTTCTAGTACCTTACAAGTTAGGGGGAGACAGATAATAACAACAACCAATGCAAACAATTTACAGCATCAAACCAAATAGTTCTTGCTTTGGGATCTACTATGTTAATTGTCACAATAAATAGAGATGATATGTTCAGTTATTGGTCACAATCAATACAGTAAGTTTACATATGGATTTACAATTTTAAATTGTTAGCAGAGGAAAAGAGGAACAAGGGAAACAGATAAGCAAGAGAAAAAAGTGTATAGAATAGGAATTAAAAAATTAATAGTAAAAATAAAGAGTAAAAGAACAAAACTGCTATATTCTAATTTAACATCTTAGTCCTCAAACTATTGACCTAACTGCCTTAGAAAAATGTTAGGAATGAGGAAAAAAACAAATAAAACCAAACAAAAGACAGGTCTAAATATGCATAAGTGTCCATGAATCATTCAGGTTACAATTGAACTGTGAAGATAAAAAATAAAATATTTAAAAGGCAAAAATGTAAAATTTAAAAAATAAAACAAAAAGAGGATCTTGCTGCAAAATTAGGAAATTGTTTCCATAGGAGTTATGAACATTCTTCTCAGGTGTGATAGTTGGGGTTTCTGGAGTGATGGGAGATCCTGCAGGCAGGACACTTGAGGGTGGGTTTTAGGTTTTGTTAGCTTCCAAGCTTCTCCTTGGATTGGTGTGAAGATTTTAAATTGATGTACCTCCTTAGCTGAGCAGATGGTGGGCCACTCTGGAAGACTGTCCCCCCAGTGAAACCCCTTAGTTTCACTCATGCAGTGGAGGGGTCAATTTTTGTTCTCCTCAGACACATGTGAACTGCATATTTTTAGGCCTCTCAGGTTTAGACTCCAAACTCAATAAATTCTTTTTTGCCCTTTTGAATTCTGGGCAGAGTGCATCTTTCCAGCCATACTTTGAAGCGGCCAATCTTATATGTGGCCTTTCTGGAGGGGATGGGAGAAACCCAGGTGTGTTTTTCTGACCAGTTTTCCCCTGTAAAATCCATGCTCAGTTTTTGATTTTCTTCTAGTCTCTTAGACACACACTGTGCTGTGTGTTGGGGGATGGCCAAACCTGTTCTTTAGGCTAGGGAGAGCTGTTGGGGACTTGAGTCATCCAGTTGCTGTTCCCCTGTGCTGGAGCTACAAAACTGTTTCTTCCTCTGATTTCCCTGATAGCCCAGGGAGACAGGAAACATGTTTCCCTCCTTTTCCCTTCCACACAATATTGTTGCACAAGACAACTTTCAGGTTAGTGGTGCAGACTTTGAACTCTGATCTCTCCTTATCTACACACACCTCAGATGTGGGGGTTCCTTTAATTGAAGTATGGCTTCACGATTTTAATGCAGGAGAGGTCTTATGTGCTGTTGTTGCTGCCAGGAGCAGCAGCCCTGGGGGTCTCTTTTATTCTCCTCTACAGTCTGATTCACTGATCTGTTTTGAATGTCCAGAGTTATTTCCTAGAAAAGATCCCCTCTCTCATCTTGTTGAGGAGCTATGTGTCTGAGATCTATTTTCATGCCATAGAGTGACCAGGAAAGAGACCATATCTAATCCACCATCCCTCTCAAGATCATCTGTTAATGCTATAAATAATAGCTAATAGAAAATATGTGAATGAGCTTGGCATATTGTCACATGCTTCTAATCTCAGTGGCTCAGGAGGCTGAGGCAAGAGATGCTCAAGTTCAAATCCTGCCTCAGAAACTTAGGGAGGCCCTGAGCAACTTAGCATAACCCTGTCTCAAAATGAAAAATAAAAAGAGGGCTGGGGATATTGCTCTGTGGTTAATCACCTCTGGGCTCAATGTCTAGTACAAAAAAAAAATGCAAGCATGAGGGTCCTGTTTTATTGTGGCTCCTATTTATTGGTGTAAGTTAAGACTTGGCCCATTCTGAGAACTAAAGCCCATGGCATAGCAATGCATGTGAACTAACAGTAAATTCTCTTTAGGAAATACAAGATATATAATTCACATCTTGTCAAATTTAAGCTTATTAAACATTACTCCCTTTAAGATAAAAAGAAATCTTTTCATTGAAATGGAAGGTTAGGGTCAGAGATGTAGCTCAGTGGTAGAGTTCTTGAATAGCATGAGCAAGACCCTTGATTTGATTCCCAAGTATTGCAAAAACAACCTGATAAAAATGAAAGATTATAATTAATGACAAATATAGATAGAATGCTAATTAACAAGGTGCTCACAATTGTGGAATTTAAAGCAAAATTTTGCCTTAACTTCTTGACAAAAAGTTTCAGTTTGAAATTGTGCCCCAGTTTCTCTTTCAGGCCAGTGCTTAAAAATAACAAGTTAAGTCATTTTCTGTTATTTATATAGCAAAATATCATACTGAAGACAATATTTATGCTGTCTGGAGCATTTTTTACTGGGGAAAACGCCTGTAGTTTTCAAATATATATACTTTTTTAGTTGTAGGTGGACACAATATCTTTATTTTTATGTGGTGCTGAGGATCAAACCCCATGCCTCATGCATGCGAGGCAGGCACCACTGAGCCACAATCCCAGCCCCGAAAACCCCTGTATTTTAAGACTAAATTTATTTTCTTCCTGCTAGCAGTCTATTTATTACATATATTAAAAATAGTGATTAATTAATAGTAAGGAGTTAGAGATCACTAATCTTTAACTGTAATGAAGGAACTTGCCAACAGAATGGAGTTCTAAATATAACAAAGACTTGACAATAAAATCTACCTTATCTGGAGAAAAGCTTTCCCAGCTGCAGAAGGTATAAATAGGGAAAATCAATTAGCACAGACTAGAATTGAAAATCATGTGGTTTATTAGATAATGAAATTGTTTTTGGTGTTGAATCTGGGACCAAGGATGATAACACTAATATCCTTCTCTGGAGGGATGGTGTAAAAATGAATGCTGAAAAAGTGACACTCTTCTTTCCTCATTAATTTACCTTCCTACTAGGATGGGAACAAATAGGTAATTTTCAGTCTGAGATGATAATTGGAGGATTAAGTTAAAACCTGTTCTGGAACAGAGAAAAGAGAAAATGCACGATCTAACAATTTAGCTCAAGGCAAATGTTTCAAAGATTTAGGGACTGCAAAAGTAGAAGCTAACAGAGGAAGAAGGTAAAAATAAAACACTTATTTGTTGCTCTTTCAGGTCACATATACTCTTAGGTCTTGATAAGCCAACATGTCTGCCCATATTATAATATAGTTTCAAGGGAAATTGGTGGTATATGGAGTTGTTTCTTATCCATATCATATGAAGGATATTGATAAAATGACAAATATAGCCAAATATTTTGTAGAGGCAGTCCTATATGTTACATCCCCACTTGAAGATCCATTATTAAATACAAAGGCTCTCAAACATGTCATGAGAGCACAGCAGATGGACCTCTTTCAAGAGGTGAAGAGATAACAGACTTTTACAGAATGAAGTGTGCAGAGAAACTCTGTAGCTTAAGTCGCTTATTTCATAGATAAAGAAACTGAAGCCAAACAAGGAAAGTACTCTCCCAAGGTCACTTATTAAGTTAGTTAAGCTCTTCATCATCTCTTATAACTCTTTTTTATTGAACCATGCTACCTTTTTGCTGAAGATGAAATTAATGAAGGGACAAATTAGATGTAAATCATCCCTCATTCACTCACTTGTTAAATCAACTAGGTTTGTCAGGTTTAGAAAATAAACAATGTAAATATGTCCCAAATATTGCATGAGGTATAGTTACACTAAAATTATTTGTTGTTTATCTGAAATTCAACTTTAACTAGCGTTCTGGTGTTACACAAGGCAGTCCTATATTCAAAACATTTTTATTCTTCTTCTGATTCCAAGCATTTGAAGATTGCCATGCATATAAAAGAAAGTGGGAGTAAGCAAAATAATTTTCAATACACAATTAATTCCTTCAGGCTTGGGATAATCAGTGGGTTCAACTGGTTCCTTCAGCTTCCTGGAGTCACAAATAAACCATTACTTTCCACTGCTTCATTTATTTACAGAAATATCTTCTATATGGGATCACTTATTTGAAGCTTTTCTCTTGTCTATCAGGTATATTGTTGAGCTGGACAATAACCAAGAGATACTTGTGAGTTGGGGACTACTATGTAAACACTGCCTCTACTCTCACAGAATCTTATAACACATTACTTTGGAAGCTAGGATACAAGTGATGAAACAATCATAGCTAGGATAATGGAGAATTAGTACCAGAGAAGAGAAGGTACCCAGGAAATCTAGCTGAGTGCTTATCAAAGATAACTGATCACCACAAAAACCTGAGAAGTTAATTAAACTATGAAATGTTAGGCCTCATTCCAAAATGTTCTAATTTATTAGATTTAGGATTGAATCCAGAATCCTACTGATCCTCATGCAGGTAATTCAGTGACTACATATTGCAAAATGTTGGCCTAGGACAAGTTAAGTTATTCCTCCTCTCCCCTCCCTTCCCAACCTCATTCTGGTCCACTTATTCAGTCATAGTAACTCCCCTTGTGAATTTGTTACAACCCTTTCCCCATTTTGGGGGGCAGGTACCAAAGACTGAACTCAAGGTGTGGGGCACTCAATCACTAAGCCATATCTCCAGCCCTATTTTGTATTTTTTTATTGCTTCAACTTTTGTGATTTTCCTCCATTTTATAAACCGTATTTATTTATTTATTCTACTTAGGTATACATGATAGCATAATGCATTTTGATTCATTGTACACAGATGGAGCACAACTTTTCATTTCTCTGGTTGTACATGATGTACAATCACACTATATATGTAGTCACAAATAAAGCTAGGGCTATGATGTACATTTCATTCCACCATCTTTACTGTCCCCATGACCCCTCCCCCCACTCCTGTGACCGAAGCTCCTCCATTCTTCCCTTGTTCTCCCCCTAATTATGGCTCAGCATCCACTTATCAGAGAGAACATTCAGCATTTGGTTTTTGGGGATTGGCTTACTTCACTTAGCATGATATTCTCCAACTCCATCCATTTACCTGCAAATGCCATAATTTCATTCTCTTTTATTGCTGAGTAATATTTCATTGTATATATATACCACAGTTTTTTTTTATCCATTCACCTATCAAAGGGCATCTAGGTTGGTTCCACATTTTAGCTATTGTGAACTGAGCTGCTATAAACACTGAAGTGGCTGCATCACTGTAGTATGCTGTTTTTAAGTCTTCTGGGTATAGACCAAGGAATGGGATAGCTGGGGCAAAAGGTGGTTCCATTCCAAGTTTTCTAAGGAATCTCCATACTGCTTTCCAGATTGGTTGTACCAATTTGCAGTCCCACCAACAATGTATGAGCATGCCTTTTCCCCACAACCTCACCAACATTTATTGTTTGTATTCTTGATAATTTCCATTCTGACTGGCATGAGATGAAAACTTAGAGTACTTTTGATTTGCATTTCTTTAATTGCTAGAGATGTTGAACACTTTTTCATATGTCTGTTGATCAATTGTATATCTTCTTCTGAGAAGTGTCTGTTCAGCTCCTTAGCCCATTTATTGATTGGGTTGTTTGTTTTTTTGGTGTTAAGTTTTTTGAATTCTTCATATATCCTGGAATATAGTGCTCTATCAGATGATGGTGTGGCAAAAGTTTGTTCCCAGAATGTAGGCTCTCTGTTCACTTCATTGATTATTTCTTTTGCTGAGAAGAAGCTTTTTAGTTTAAATCCATCTCATTTATTGATTCTTGATTTTACTTCTTGAGCTATAGGAGTCTTGTTAAGGAAGTAAGGTCCTAATCTGACATGATGAAGATTTGGGCCTATTTTTTATTCTATTAGGCATAGGGTCTCTTGTCTAATTCCCAGATCCTTGATCTACTTTGAGTTGAATTTTGTACATGGTGAGAGATAGGGGTTTAGTTTCAT
>PVHX01033529.1:0-13043 GCA_004024805.1 Geosciurus inauris | reverse complement strand
AAAGATACAGAGCGAGATGGAAATTACTCACTCGCCTTTTTTCTTTTTCTTTTTTTTAAGGTTTCGATTAAAAGGCAACTCTGCTAGTCACTGTGTCGTGGCTGGAACGAAAAGCTTTTGGAACAGCAGTGCTCCTGTGTGTGAACGTGAGTAGAAAGAATAACTATGCAGCTTGGACAGCTCTCCTCATTTTTGTTTTCCCAGTTTCTTTTGCCTCATGGAATCACCTGTCTTCTGAATCCTTAAACTATTGACAAAAGTACTTCTTTAGGGGCTGGGATTGTGGCTCAGTGGTAGAGTGCTTGCCTCACATGAGTGAGGCACTGGGTTTGATCCTCAGCATCACATAAAAATAAATATATTGCGTCCATCTAGAACGAAAAAATAATATATTTAAAGAGATACGTCTTTACTGGAAGAATTTCAAGAAAGATCACATTGGTTTTATAGATAATATGTTTATGTTACTAATCTAGAAAATAGTTTGATGATAATGTTGAATTTGTGCAGAAAATGTGAGAAGAAACTGGATGACGTCAAGGTAAACCAAATTTTATTTGTTCATTTATTTATCAGTTTTGGAGTTAAGGAATCATCTCTCTTAAATTTTTATGCTCTTTCATCTCTTCCTGTATCTCATGTATCTCACCATTTATTCAGCCTGTCACTTTGTCTCTGGTATTTACTGACAGGGCTCCCCGTGGGCCAGTTCTTCCCATGTGTGTAAAGAGTAATAAACACACAAGACTCATCTCTGCTTTCTTGGCAATTATTTTCTCACTGGGAAATAGACAACATACAGGAAAATAAATAAGTCTAATTTTTTAGAAGATTAGAATATGGAAAATAGTATGTTAAATAGTGATGAGACAGAGAGAAAACAGAGTTAAGAGGATAAATTGTCATGGGAGCTAGAGTGGTGAGTCAGTGTTTGAAATGATGAGGTAACCCATTTTTCCAAACCACGTACTTAAAGAAAACCTGCCAGAGATTCAGAGATTGATAAGCAGATAGAAGTACATGTTGTATATACAACACATTACCAATGTATCCTACTGTGTCCTAAAGGAAGGAAAGATTTGTATTGTTTTTTTCTTGATGATTGGAAAATGTTTATTTAAATATGAATTTGTTAAAATATGTTGATAAAAACGTATTTGGATATGTACAGTGAACATTATAGTGAAACTTTATAAGAACATTCAATACATAGGGAACTCAGATACCCAACAAACTCAATCCTTCAGAGACACATAAATGTTAAAATAGATGCATAAGTAAATTTTGGTAAACACAGATGGATACAACTCAGATATGATCTTTGATGTACTAAGATCTTTATTTTCTTTCTTCCTTTTTTTTTTTTTTTTGGTTACAGGAGATTGAACTCAGGGGCACTTGACCACTGAGCCACACCCTCAGCCCTATTTTGTGTTTTATGTAGAGACAGAGTCTCACTGAGTTGCTTAGCACCTCGCTGTTGCTAAGGCTGGCTTTGAACTCATGATTCTCCTGTCTCAGCCTCCCTAACTGCTGGGAGATCTTTATTTTCTTATGCACAATTCTGATAAACCTAAATTCCTAAGTTCACCTCAGCTTAGAAACATCAAGTTAATTTCTAGAAGAGAACTGCTTCAAACACATACACTAAAACCATGAAGAAATGACTACTAATACTTTTTAAGATAAAACCAAAAGGTTTATCTATAATCATTAATCTGTTCTGGTCATCATTCCATATTTGCTATTGGTACTGATGATAATGGTCTGAGTTGCCAACAGACATTTATATCTATGAAAGATGATAATACATGCTTCATAAACTTCACAAAAACTTTCCTGGAACTTAAGGTCTCTGAGGACCAAAACTGTCTCAGATCTCATTGTCAACACAGAACTCTTAATATGCCTGATTTAAAATAGGTAATCAAGCCGGGCGCGGTGGCTCAAGCCTGTAATCCCAGCACTTAGGGAGGCTGATACAGGAGAATCACGAGTTCAAAGCCAACCTCAGCAACGGCAAGGTGCTAAGCAACTCAGCAAGACCCTGTCTCTACATAAAACACAAAATAGGGCTGAGGATGTGGCTCATGGTCGAGTGCCCCTGAGTTCAATCCCCAGTACCAAAAAAAAAAAAAAAATTAAATAGGTAATCCAATGGTTGCCTAAAAATGCTATTGGATTTTTGCAAAAAAACTATACCTTAAAAAAAAATAGGGGCTTTTTCAAAAAACTATTTGGTTTTACCTCAGTCAGTTCCCTCTCAGCAAAAGTCTCACAGATTCAATTCCATCCACCTTAGTTATTTTCTTTCTAAAAGAAAAATTTAATAACAGTCACAGGGCACCATTATTATATTTTTCATCTTGATTGACACGCTAATAGAACTTAAAACTCTTGTCTTCTTTCTAGAAATATTTTGTCCAAGTCCTCCAGATATCCTTAATGGGAGGCACACGGGAAGTGCTCTGCTAGATATTCCCTATGGAAAAGAAATATCTTATACATGTGACCCCCACCCAGACAGAAGGATGACCTTCAACCTCATTGGGGAGAGCACTATCCGCTGCACAAGTGACAATCAAGGCAATGGGATTTGGAGCAGCCCAGCCCCTCGTTGTGAGGCTTCTCTTCCTTCTGGTCAGTATTCACTTCCACATGCCTGAATGGGTTGACAATCTAAGCAAGACTTTCCATATTTCCACAGTGACAGTCAATTTTGCTTTTGAACATGACTTTGTTGTGAATGTCAGAGACCAAAATACCTCTCAGGTGAGTGACAGCAGGACTCTAAATATGCCTTGCTGTGTCTGAGTTGGTGGTATTCTAGCATACCACCAACTGGTACAGTAGCATGCACCTGTATGTAATCTCAGCTACGTGGGAGACTGAGGCAGGAGGAGTGCTTTTGAGCCCAGGAGTTCAAGGCCAGTCTGGGCAACAGAGTGAGCTTCCACTGAAAAATAAAATTTTAGAAAACTACTTGTTGTAAGGCCAAGTAGGTGGAATTCTGGCAGTTCTTCCTCTAGGATAAGAATGGAATGCTAAGAAGAAGAAGGGGTGGAGAGAATTGGTGAGGTCTTGTTTCTGTTGAAAATATTTTTAAATCACTGAAAACAAATGTCAAAGGAAATACTCTTTTGCGACATCTCTCCTGCCAGATGTCTTTGCACTGAATAGATGGGAACACTGAGCAAAAAACACATGTCAATGCATAATTCACTTTAGGACTGGTAAAGTAACTAAAAACACCTCCAATGTTGGTAACTACAGAAGTAACTACAGAAGTAACTAAAAACACCTCCAATGTTAGTACTTACATTCTTTTTGTTACTGGCAATGTTTTGTTCAAGCCTCTGCCTGCATTTGAATGATCCTTCACCTCACCAGTAACAAAGTTAGCTCATGGTGGTACATGCCTGTCATCCCAGCAGTCAGATAGGAAGAGGCAGGAGGATGGAAAGTTCAAAGCCAGCCTCAGCAATTTATGAAAGCTCTAAGCAACTTAGCAAGACCCTGTCTCAAAATAAAAATAAATAAATAACAAGTGCTGGGCATGTGGCTCAATAGTTAAGCACAGCTGGGTTCAATCACCAATTTAAAAAAAAAAAGTGTTCTGAGGCCTTAGGCTGCCACCACATGGCTCAAAGTGAAGATACACTTTGAATCTCTAAATAATATGTGCTCTTATTACAAGGTCTGGCTCATTTGGAGATTTCTTGGTGTTTTTTTTGTTTGTTTGTTTTGTTTTGTTTTTTTGAGTACAGGGAATTGAACTCGGGGATACTTGACCTCTGAGCAACATCTCCAGCCCTATTTTGTGTTTTATGTAGAGACAGGGTCACACGCAGTTGCTTAGTGCCTTGCTATTGCCGAGGCTACATTTGAACTCGCGATTCTCCTGTCTCAGCCTCCCAAAGTGCTGAGATTACAGGCGTGGGCCAGTGCGCCAGGCTGATTTCTTATTCTGGATGGCTCATGTTGTGTTCTTCAGCTTCCATAGTTACTTAGCAGTGAACTGGGAGGTGTTGTGGGTGATACACAGGGACAGGGAAGAAGCTCAGAATTCTTTCATCAACTCATGTGTCCAATCACTAAGAGAGCAGGACGACAGAGAAATGTAAGCTCTTCTAGAGGACTGCACATTAGTTACAGGTGTGCTGTGCGGAGGAGGGGAAATCTCTTAAATAGACTCAGGTCTAGGTGACCTTCTCATAGCCTGAATAACGAGGAGGAAAATCGGGATTGCCTTCCTAGGAAATATGCCACCAAGACTCATAATTCTCTACTGAATAGTCAGAGCTAGGGGAAGAACCTCATGACCTAGAGACTTACGAGTGAATTAAGACCTTATTCTGAGGAGAACTCGGTTTTATTTCTCCACCTCCTTCTAGCTATGAGGACTTGTTACCTCTCCTTGTTAAAATTCTACCTCAGTAAAATGAGGGGGTGGCGTATCATTGAGTATCATTGGACGTTCTCTGTTACACCTGAACCCATTGGTGTTAGTCAGCTTTCTGTTACTATAATAAATACTGATATAAGTCAACCTGTGGAGAAAGAAAATGTTCATTTTGTCACGCACTATGGAAGTTTGCACTCCATGGCTGGTTTTCCCTGTTGCTTTTGAGCAGCGCATCCTGGTGGAGAGCAGATAGTGGAGCACATGCTGTCCACTTTATGTTGGTTACATTAAAGAGAAGAAGAGAAAGACTAGGGTCCCACAATCCCCTTTGAAGCCACACCCCCAATGCCCTAAAACTTTCCACCAGGCCCTGTGTGTGTTTGTTTATTTTGTTTTTTTTTAAACTGACCTGGAGCCCCATCCTCAAAGACTCCATATACTGGGCCTGGATCAAGTCAGATCATGTGTTTTTTTTTAAGTTTTAAAATATTTTTAGTGGTTGTAGATAGACAGAATACCTTTCTTGTATTTGTTGATTGTTATGTGGTGCTAAGGATCTAACCCAGTGCCTCACACATGCTAGGCAAGTGCTCTGCCACTGATCTACAGCCCCAGCCAAGGCCCCAACTCTTTTTTAAAATAATTAATTAATTAATTTAAATGCATTTCAAATCATAGTACATATATAGAGCTCAATTTTTTCATTTCTCTGGTTGCAAACCAGATACAGTCACACTATTTGTGTCTTCGTACATGCACCTAGGGTAGTGATGACCATCTCATTCAACCATCCTTACTACACCCATTCCCCTTTCCCTCCCCCCACCTCTTCCCTGCCCTATCCAGCGTTCCTCCATTTCTCCTATGTTCCCCATTTCTCCTATGTTCCCCCCTTATGTATCAGCATCCACTAATCAGAGAGGACATTTGGCATTTGGTTTTTTGGTTCTGGCTTGCGTCACTTAGCTTAATGTTCTCCAATTCCATCCATTTACCTGCAAATGCCATGATTTTATTCTCTTTCATTGCTGAATAATATTCCATTGTGTATATGTAACATAGTTTCTTTATCCATTCATCTATTGAAGGGCATCTGGGTTGCTTCCACAGTTTAGCAATTGTGAATTTTGCTGCTAGAAATATTGAAGTGGCTACGTCACTGTAGTTTGCTGTTTTTAAATCTTTAGGGTATTGTCGGGGTTCCCCCAGCCAGGTAGCAATCTCCTCCTCAGCCTGCGGGTGGGAGGACCTCCCCAGGAGCCCCTGATAAGCAAGGACTAAGAAAGATAAAGCCGCCCGGCATGAAATCACCACACACCGGGGAGCCTTGTCTCAAACAAGAAGTAATTTATTGAAGGGAGGTTGCAGGTTTATATAGGGGAGGGGGTCCAGTGGTGTCCTGTTTCTAAGCTAAGAATGCAGAAGGGGGCTGTCCACCTGTAATGGTATAGATTCATTTAGGTTAGGGCCATGCACTGTCCATGAGCAGGGAACAGAGGTCAGCCAATAAGGTGAGGTGATATGGCTCTCTCAGGGCAGCGTGGTCAGCCCTGAAGTGGCTGCTTGGCGCCATCTTGTGGCACGCCCCCACATCTGTCCCCACATTTCCCCCTTTTGTTTTTGTAATAGGCAGAGTGGGCCGTACTCGAGTGCGCACCTGTCTTAGGTTGCCTCCATCTTTCAGGGAGTCTTACCCATCGTTGGATGCCGCACTAGCACTTCAGGGTCCCATTCGCCTAAGGGTCGTCCAGCTGGAACGCACCTGGGGAGGGGTCTTCTTCCTCCTGAGAGAGTTCCTCATAGAGAGGACTGGCCATCATCACCTGGTATTGGCATTCTGCGACCATCAATTGTATGTTCCCAATTCACTCTTTGACAAAGGCCACTAGCTTATTTATAATGATGGGACTGAAGGTTAGGGCCAGTAGCAGAACTAGGGGCCCAGCTATGGCGGAGATTAGAATAGTTAGCCACGGAGACTGGTTAAACCAGGACTCATATCAAGTCTCCTGTGATTCCCTTTCCTGTTTTCTTTTGCTGAGTCCCTCCCTGAGTTTGGCCATGGAGTCCCTAACAACCCCAGTATGGTCAGCATAAAAGTAGCATTCCTCCCCTAAGGCCACACAAAGTCCTCCCTGTTGTAAGAGCAATAGGTCGAGTCTATGCCAATTTTGCAGGACCACCTGATAGCGAGGTTAGGGATTTCTCCAGCAGACTAATGGATCTCTTTTAAGTCCTCATCAACAGTAGCCCGCGAAGAAGTAAGACCTTGTCACTGGGTAACTAGTGAAGCAACGCCAGTGCTAGTCCCAGCTAACCCCAGGCCAAACAGGGCGGCAACAGTCAGAGCTGTGAGGGGTTCTCTCTTTGTTCTCAGTGGATGCCTTTCATCCCAGTGCAAGAAGATGTAATCCTTGTCATGGTAGATAATGCGAGGCAGGACAGCAACTACAATGTAGAATTCTCGAGATTTGTTAAACACATGGCATGACACATGGTGAGTCAGGCTGGTCTTGGAGCAAACCTATTAATCTCCTCCATTAGGAGACAGCCAACAATTGGTGTTGGAGCAGAGGGAACTAAAAATATTGGTACACAGGCTCATCCTGTGGGATGGTACAGTCCCCATGCAGGTGCTTTGGCTATTGACCTGGGT
The DNA here is from genome assembly GCA_004024805.1 of Geosciurus inauris. Classification (NCBI taxonomy): domain Eukaryota; kingdom Metazoa; phylum Chordata; class Mammalia; order Rodentia; family Sciuridae; genus Geosciurus; species Geosciurus inauris. The sequence goes on along the minus strand of PVHX01033529.1, from coordinate 5,982 downwards.
TAAGGTTAATCTAGTTTTTGTGCTTGTCCAGGGGCTTGGGGTATTGCTGGATGAATTGAAGGAGATTCATCTCTATTGCTTCATTAAAATGGGGGATTAACATTGTAACATAGCCAACAGGTCTCAGTGAGGTTAGTGTATGACCAATTGAGGGTATTGTACATGGCAGAAATAACATCCCATAGGGTGTTGGGGGATGTTATCGAAGGACCTTGGGGAGGGGTTACGGGACCTTGGAGAGAGGTCATGGGAGAATTGCCCTGGGGGACTAAGGGATTGGAAGGATCCAAGGGACTGGGAATTGGAGATGGGCGAGGACTTTATTTGGCCCTATAGCTTGGGTAATGGTTGTCACTTTTCACCTGATTTCAAAAAGGAGCCCATCATCATATCCATTTTGGTAGAATCATAGCCCCCAAGAGATGTCTCCTTCATCCCAAGCAAGTGTAGCCTGACCTTGGGCTATAAAGTTAATAAGAATTGGGTTGCAATAGGTCCCTGGAGCCCAATCATTCTGGGCATTTTTAGGAAATTGACATTTGGGGGTCCCTTTCCTGGAGACTTGGATGAAATTATTAGGTGTCCCCCTTTTTCAGGGTATTGTACCTGTGGTTTTGCAGCCCTAGTCTGCACAATAGAAGGATTCGGGGCCTCCACAGTTTTGCTGTTTTTTATACCCGGGGCATACATAGGATGATAGTTCCCTGAGAAAGGTCACTGAGGACCAAGAAAAGAAACATGTATACATTCATGATAACTAGGGGGCCACAGTATGATTACAGAGAGCTAGCCCTGTTGAGATACAGATTACCACAATAAAGGTGATCAGGGAAATGATGAGTAGTCCCACGCAGATGAAGCAGAGGGTCTAGAAAAATTTAGGCATTCCTGTAAGACTTAAATATTCATTCCTCAAGAGAGAGACTTTCTCTTGGGCAGGGGTTATTAGATGGGGTATATTTAAGATTTCTTGTTGGAACCCATAAAGGTTGTTTTTTTGTTTTTTTTGTTTGTTTTTTTCCACAACGGAATACGCAATTAAATCCTCGCCTAGAATTTATGAGAGGGTCAGTCGCCTGTCAGGGGATCTTTCCACTGAACTTCAATGGCAATGTATGGTACTTGTTGTGACGAATGCCTCTGAAATGCTGTCAGAGGGCGGTCCTTAGAAAAATTTAAAATATTTAGTGTAAGTAATGCCAGCCTTAGTTGGGTATGGGGGTCTGCTCCCCCTTTTTGTTTTTGTAATTAATCTTTTAAGGTTTTATTATGTCTTTAAATGATGGCTTGACCTTGAGGGTTATAAGGAATTTTAGTAGTATGTTTAATATGGCAGGAGTTACACCAATTTTTAGATTTTTGTGAAATAAATGTTGGTCCATTATCTGTTTTTAAAGACCAGGGTACTCCCATAATATTAATAGCCATCAATAAAGCTGGAATAACATGTTTGGTGGTTTCTCCAGCTTGAGCCAAGGCAAATGTAAAAGAGTAGTATTTGTCTATAATCACATGGACATATTTTTGATTGCCTTGTAATTTTTATAAGTAAACTACAAAGATTTTAAATGTTGGAAGTAATTTTAGAGGCAGCAGCCAAGGAGAAATGTTTCCAATACAAAGGATAATTACTTTGTCAAAGACATGCCATAGGAGTTATATGATTAAAAACAATAGTTCTCAGGTCCATCATAGGATCATATCTAGTTAAATTAGCTTTGGGTAAAGAATTGTTAATTTTATAACCTTTTATTATTTACTTTAAATCTTTTTTAACATTTACTTTAAATCCTCTTGTTTCTTTTACCATATGAAGACTTTCTTATATAGAAATACCCATTTTTTTCTTTTACTAAGTATTATATTTAGAATCTTTAATTCCCTTTTATTTACATCCCCAAACAATATTAATGATAAGAAATAGTTTGTTATTTATAGTACTTTAAATGAAACAGTAGAAACCTTTAGGCCTTCCTGTATAGAACCCAGAACACAAAGGATAATTGACTCCCATTTTTAAATTAAATTAAGTAAGCCTACATTGTGTACACAGATTAGTTGCACAGCTTAAAGGCTGTCCCCTTTAAGCAGCAAGTGCAGCAGCTCCGTCTAGAAGCAGGGAAGTCTGAAACACAGAGGATCATAAAGGTAGGTTTACAACTAACAAGGTTCTGGCAGCAGCAATACAGAAGCAGGTAGCAAGTCAATGATTTACATGGCTCAACATTTTAGATAGGGAGTGAACTCAGGTTCCAGCATGAGGGTGCCGCTTAGATTTTAATGAGGGCAATCACCTAATAAAAACATGGTCCAAGCAAGTAAAACAGGAAAATAAACCTTTATGATCTCTTGTTGAATTGGCTTTCGACCTTAAGATAGAATTAGGCTGTGTTAGAGAATTACATTTATTTACCATTTATGAAAACACAATGTTTAAGTACATAGAATTATACCTGTTGGGCTTTAAATTAAGTAATTTTGTTTTAGGGATGACAAAGCACTTTTATATCCCCTTGTTAAATTTTACCATTTATGAAAACATCAAAAATTTTACCCTATGGAATTCAAAGGAATTAAAAGTATTTGGTATTGGATTTAACAGTTAACATTTTATCTAATAAACACATTTGAGTACTCAATATCAGATCTGATTTACTTATTTTCATTATAAAAAACCAAGACATTAGACAAGCATTTTAATAGCAACATTTTCCCCTTGAAGAAATTTCTGACAATGAGATATATTAGACATTTTATAGACATTAACATTTTATTAGTCCTTTGATTACCTAGAAAGATTTGTGAGTTGAGTAATTTTAAAGATGTCTTCATTTTATTTGTTTACCCAATTTAAATTGAACCTTTTGTATCATGTGAATAAGGGTTATTTGGATCTATTTTTTCATTTTAGTTAATGAGTGCTCCATATATTAGATTTGATATACAAACACATGTAAACAATATGCAAGATGAAACACATAGACATTAAACAAAAAACAGAGGCCTCTTGAATTAAAGGTATACCTTGTAAATTGGTCTTTGAGCAAAGTAAAGTATTAAAAAACCTTTTATAGTTGGATAAAATATATCTGATCAGAAATCTTAATTTCAGCACGCAGAGTCAAAATCAGGAACTTAAAAAATATATATATAGAAATCAAAACCTTAGAGTCCTGGAAAAAATGACATAGCTGTTAATTATTTCAATAAAGCAACATGAGAAAAAAGGAGAGGGAGAGAGGAGGGAAGGGGAAAGAGAAACCTCAAGTTAATTTAAACATAACTCTCTTTTATTTCTTGGTTTCAAATCCCTTATCAGGCTTTCCCTTAGCAGTGGAATGTAAACTCCCACTTGGTTTGGCCTGGGGAACTGTCATCTGCCTGGGGCTTTTTTTTTTAACTCTTTTTTCCCCAGTTGGCATTTAGGCCAGGTTTGGGTATAAAACTTTATAAAACATTATCTAGTACATACTGGAATTGCAAGTTGTTCCCAAAAAACTCCTCTTATCAGAGGATTTGGAATATAAGCCCACTAAGCATAGAATTCTGCATTAACAATACCTATCTGGCAAGTTACAATAGCAAGCATTGCCAAAAATAAATTAACAGAATTAAGAAATTGACCCGTTCTTTGCAGTGTGTTTTCTGCTTTTTGAGTCAATTTTTTAATTGTCCCCAAGTCGGGGGAGCAGTGAAAGGCGGATATAACAGTTGGAGCTTCAGCTTTGGGGTGGTGGGGGAAGGGCTTTGTGAGTTTTGGAGGAGGGGATGGGGCCCGGAGGGTGCAGCAGGATTGCCTTTTTCTTCACGGGCTTTAGAACAAAGGACATGCTCTCCGATAAGGAGCCTGCCTCAGAAGGAGGAGGGGCCAGATTCCCCCTTTTGGGCTTAGCTGGCGGGTCGGGTAAAAAACAGCCCTTTAAAGCCATAAGGGTGGGGTACACTCCCATGGGGGTTTTTCCCCAAAATTGACCTCTCATTTATGCACTAGTTGTTCCATTTTATCCCAGATATCTATGTTAAAGAAATTAGTTGTCAGAGGCCAGAGAGTAGCACATGTGAGTGTCTTCCAAACTTTTTCAGCTTGATTATCTGAAATCTCTAAGCCTCTACTTTTATATTTCAGTGCTTTAAGCGCAGGGTCGTCCACCCTTGAAGAAGTTTGCCCCATCTTTCCAGGGATGCTTTACCTCGTTTATTTCCAATTAGCTCAGTCCAGCAATTATGTACAAGTCAAGTCCCTGCAACGTTCCGGATACCTTGCCCTCTTTGTGTCCCTGTTCAGGCGCCAGATGTCAGGGTTCCCCCAGCCAGGTAGCAATCTCCCCCTTGGCCTGCGGGTGGGAGGAGCTCCCCGGGAGCCCCCGACAAGCACGGACTAAGAAAGGTAAAGCCGCCCGGCATGAAATCACCACGCACTGGGGAGCCTTGTCTCAAGCAAGAACTAATTTATTGAGGGGAAGTTGAAGGTTTATATAGGGGAGGGGGTCCAGTGGTGTCCTGTTTCTAAGCTAAGAATGTGGAAGGGGGCTGTCCATGTGTAATGGTATAGATTCATTTAGGTTAGGGCCATGCATTGTCCACAAGCAGGGAACAGAGGTCAGCCAATAAGGTGAGGTGAGGTGGCTCTCTCAGGGCAGCGTGATCAGCCCTGAGCTGGCTGCTCAGCGCCATCTTGTGACACACTCCCACATCTGTCCCCAGAGGTATAGGCCAAGGAGTAGAATAGCTGGATCAAATGGTGGTTCCATTCCAAGTTTTTTAAGGAATCTCCACACTGCTTTCCAGATTGGTTGCACCAGTTTGCAGTCTCACCAGCAATTTTTGAGTGTATCTTTTTCACCACATCCTCGCCAGCACTTATTGTTGCTTTATTTTGGATAGCTGCCATTCTGACTGTGGTGACTTGAAATCTGAGAGTGGTTTTGATTTGCATTTCTCTAATGGCTAGAGATGTTGAACATTTCTTCATATATTTGTTTATAGATTGTATATCTTCTTCTGAGAGGTTTCAATTCAGCTCCTTAGCCCATTTAGTGGTCGGGTTGTTTGTTTTTTTGGTGTTAAGTTTTTTGAGTTCTTTATATATCCTGGAGATCAATGCTCTATATGATGTGTGTGTGGCAAAAATTTGCTCCCAGAATGTAGGCTCTCTGTTCACCTCATTGATAGTTTCTTTTGCTGAGAAGAAGCTTTTTAGTTTAAATCCATCCCATTTATTGATTCTTGCTTTTATTTCTTGTGCTTTTGGAGGCTTGTTAAGGATTTCCAGTGTTCCCAGCACCATTTGTTGAAAAGGCTATTTTTTCTCCAATGTATGTTTTCGGCACCTTTGTCTAGTATGAGATAGCTTTATCTATGTGCTTTACTCTCTGTGTCTTCTATTGTATCATTGGTCTACATGTCTATTTTGGTGCCAGTACCATGCCATTTTTGTTACTGTAACTTTGTAGTCAAGTTTAAGGTCTGGTATTGTGATGCCTCCTGCTTCACTCTTCTTGCTCAGGATTGCTTTGGCTATTCTGGGTCTCTTATTAATCCAAATGAATTTCATGATTGCAGGCCCCAATTCTTAATGGTTCCTCTAACTCCCAGTCATACATACCCCAGGGCTGAGGACCAAGTCTTCAACACACAAGCCTTTAGGAGACATTCCAGATCCAAACTACAACAGCTTTAAATACTATTTCTTGGCCCCCTGAAAGGCTTAGGGGTAAGCCCAGCATTCCTCTAACTAATACAGAATTTGGACCTATTCTTTCCATAGGGTGTCAGCCACCCCCGGAAATCCTGCATGGTGTGCATACCCCAAGCAACAAGGATAACTTTTCCCCTGGGCAGGAAGTGTTCTACAGCTGTGAGCCAGGGTATGACCTCAGAGGGGCTGCTTCTCTGCGCTGCACATCCCAGGGAGACTGGAGTCCAGCTGCCCCCACCTGTGAAGGTACATAGACTTGTCGGGTTTTCACATCATTATCTCTG
>PVHX01033528.1:0-13036 GCA_004024805.1 Geosciurus inauris | reverse complement strand
TGTAATATGGAAAAATAGACTTGAATAACAATATCAATGATATTTAATTAATTAATTATTTAGTATTTAATTAATATTTAATTACTTCAACCAATATTTAATTAATTAATAACAGCATTTAATTAATTAATTACCTTATTACTTTTTAATTAATTTAATTGTAATTCAATTTAATATGGAAAAATAGACTTGAATAACAATATATACCTATTCTATTAAATCTATATTTCTGGGATACTATACCCAATGTAAACATGATCAAGATCAACTAGAAATTAATTTAATTTTCAACATAAGTTTAAAAATATATACATATGTACACATGTATTTGTATATAACTGAAACAAAAATAAACAAAGGAAAAAGTCATATTTGTCATCTTTCATATTCACAAAGCAGCAAGTAGGATGAAATTCACACTTGAAATACTGTTTTTAGAAAAAAGTAAATAATATAAACTAAATGTTCTAAACTTCTATGTTAATGATTTAGATAAAGAAAGTCAAATACAAACCAAAGAAAGTGTCATGAAGGGGATTAAAGTATAAAAGTATAAATAACTAAAAATGACTCAAAATCTGGTTGTTTAAAAGTAACAAAATTGAGAAATTTCTATTCATACTGACTAAGAATAAGAGAGGATACTGGCTGGGCGCGGAGGCTCAAGCCTGTAATCCCAGCACTTAGGGAGGCTGAGACAGGAGAATCGAGAGTTCAAAGCCAGCCTCAGCAACAGCTAGGTGCTAAGCAACTCAGTGAGACCCTGTCTCTACATAAAACACAAAATAGGGGTGGGGATGTTGCTCAGTGGTCGAGTACCCCTGAGTTCAATCCCCAGTACCAAAAAAAAAAAAAAAAGAGAGGATACTGTTTGAACGTTGTGACTCTGCATCGTGTACAGCCAGAAATATGGGAAGTTGTACTGCATTTGTGTACAATGAGTTGAAATTCATCTGGTGTCATGTATAATTAATTAGAAAACATTTTTAAAAAGAAATAAAAATTATAGAAGGAAAAAAGCAAGCAGACATACAAAAATAAAACAAGACAATACTTCTCATAAATATACATTTAAAACAAAACAAAACAAAAACAGTTAACAAAATCTTAGGAACTATCCAGCTAAACAGAAAAAGATAATCTGTAGTCAAATATAGTTTATTCCAAGAGTGGACATTAGTTTTCGATGGGTTATTACCACATTGCCACAAGCAATGGCTGGAATGAAAGACTGACAATTCCAAATGTTGATAGGGAAAATAAAATTACTTTAGAAAATATTTTTCACAGTATGGTCTAAAATTAAACATCATTTAGATGATCTAGCAATCTCATTTTTATGTATTATAACAAGATAAATATAAAAGCATTACACTCACACAATGACTTAAATATTAATGTTCATCATGGAATATTTACATAAAGTTATTATAAACTAATAAAATTCAAATGAGAAACAGAATGAATAAACAAATATTGGTATATTCATATAAGATAGTACTAGTAATAAAAATGAATGATGGCTTGATAGACAAAAGTTCAGAAATGAATCCTAGTACCAATTTCTTCATCCAACAAAATTAGATATTAAGGAGCAAATACTGTATTTTTATATTCACATAAAACTCTAGAGTAGAAATAAATCTAATGTAACAAGAATTGCCTTCACCACTGGAGGAAGAATATGGATGTTGACTTCAGAGCAATGTTCAACACAACCTTAATCATTTTGGTAGTTAAAAAATGTACACATATTTGAAAATTCAGCAGCTTAAAATGAGCACATGTTAGGGGCTGGGGTTATGGCGCAGTGGTAGCATGCTCACCTAGCACGTGAGAGGCACTGGGTTCGATTCTCAGCACCACATAAAAATAAAATAAAGATATTCTGTCCACCTACAACTAAAAAATAAATATTAAAATAAATGCGTACATGTTAAACATTTTTAATAAATGTATTTTTAAAAAACTACACTCTTTTTACCCATTTACTTTATAATGTACTTTTTCTCATTCAGGCCTTTGATCTATGTAAACTTTACCTTCATATATTTTATTTAGGTATGTTCCTTGTTTAGGTTTAATTTTTATATTTTTCTATGTGAAATAAACATATTTTTGTAAATGTTCTATTACATGTAAATTTTCTTATGAATTTTGCTCCCAACCTTATTGTATTTTAAGTCATTTTACATATTTGTTTATATATATGTATATATGTGTTTGTGTGTATATATATACATATATAAATATATATTTATTAAAAAGTTTTTCAGAAAATAGAACAAGAATAAAAATTGTCAACTAATTTTATTAGGTTAGCATTTCTCTGAACCTAAAGCTAAAAAAAAAAAAAATACAAGAAAATAACAAGCAGACATAGAAAAACAACAAAACAAAAATACTTCCCATGAACGTACATGGGATGCCTTTTTCTTCCATTGACCCATATAACTTGTTCTGATACCAGTAACTGTATATTATCTTGAAATGTACTACTATAAGCTGGGCATGTTGGTGCACACTTGCAAGAGAATCAAAACTTCAAGGCTAGCCTCAGCAACTTAGCAAGACCCTCACCAAAATATATATTTACATACATATTTATAATATATATATATAGACATGAGATGTAGCTCAGTGGTAAAGCACCCTAAATTCAATCTCCAGTAATTCTCATCAAAATGTACTATTATATGTACAGAAAATCTCTAGTCTTTTTTCTTATCTTTTCCAAAGTAGTGCTATAGACCATAAATACTCCATTTATATTGCCAACAATGGTATTGGATTTCTAAAACAATTAGGCTAAAATTGCATGGGTATTGTGTAATTCATTAATTTGTACAGATCTGACATTTTAAATATATATCATGCTGTTCAATATTAATCTTAACTTTCAGATTATTTTTCTGTTTTCTGTAATTTTTAACATTTTCCCCATAGAGGTGTTTTATATGTATGATTAAGATTTTTTTGGATATCTTCTTATTTGTGACTAGTTGAATAATATCTCACTTTTGCCATATTGTATACTTGCTTTTGTATAATTTTTTTTTTATCTAAGCAAATCTCATTTACCAATTTTTGAATTTTGGGAAAAATGTATTTACTTGTATTAATGTGTACATTAGTCTTTCTAATATCTCATGTAAGGAGCTTAGAAATGTCCGTTCCACTCAGAAACAAATAAAAATATAAACAAAATTAAATATTAACAATTGTCCTTAGATCCATATGAAATATGAAATCACATGGCAAATCACCACCCCCAAATTTAGACAGAGAGGAGGATACTGAATATCACAACATACCAGAATAGAAACCTACAAAATAAACCAATACCTGGGGAGACAAACTTCACTATAACTGTTGACAGACAGTTGTTTTCATCATTTGCTTGTTTGTTTTCCACTCTAAACACAACCAGATATCAGCCCAAAATTTAAAAGCACAGTAATAGAAAAACTGCAGTACAAAGGGCAAGACATGACAACCAGACATGGCAGGATGTAAAACGGGAAATTTAGAACAACTTGGATTAATCTGGTAAGGGCTGTAATCGATAAAATAGACACTGTTCATCAATGATAGGCAGACTAGGAAAGAACCAAAAATAAATGGAAAGAAGTAAAAAAATACCACAACAGAAATGAAGAATGCCTTTGATGGGTTTATTAGTAGACAGAACGTAAGCGGGAAAAGAATCTTTGAGCTTGAGTAAATATCAACACAAATCTTCCAAAAGGAAAAGCACAGAGAACAATGAATAAAAAGTAAAGAATGTCCCAGAATTTTGTTCTGCTACAAAAGTGTAATATAAGCAAAATGGAAATAACAGAAAAAGAAAAAATAAAAGAATAGAAGAAACATTTGAACAACAATGACAGAATTTCCTCAAAATGATGTCAGATATGAAATTGCAGATCAAGTGTGGAAAAAAAAGGAAAGCAAAAGAATTGTATCAAAGTGTATCATTTCCAAATTACAGAAAATCAAAGATAAAAAAATAAAACCTAAAAAAAGCTAAAGGATAAGAAATCCCTTAACTACAGAGGCACAAAGCTTCAAACTGTATCTAAACTTTTAGAAACCAAGCAAACAAGAAAGGGGTGGAGTGAAACATTTACAGTGTCAAGGGAAAAATTCTAAGGTAGAATTCTGTATCTTGGGAAGTTTTTCTACAAAAGTGAAAGAAAAAATGGACTTTCCCAGAAAAATAAATATTGAGTACATTGTTTTACAGTAGATGTGCCATTTAAGAAATGTTAATAGAACACCTTTAGAAAAACATAAGTAAGATGTTATAAATTTTGTTCTACATAAAGACTATCAAAAAAGAAATAAGTAAAATAAAATAAAATCTTTTATTTTTTCTTATTCTCAGTTATCTGAAAATAGATTTAGATTAGTTATATGTGTATACTGCAAATACAGGACAACTTCTAAAAGGATAAAAAACAGATGTTAAGAAACAGTTATGTTCAGTGGCTTAGACAAAGGGGAAGGAAAAGAAGGGAGGATAGGAATAGGAAAGAAAGTGTAATGAATTGAACATAACTTTCCTATATTCATATATGAATGCAACATAATAATACCTCCCTACAAATATAAGATCCTAATTAGAATAAGTTATAATCCATGTATATATAATATTGCAAAATATACTCCACTGACAGTATATGTTTAAAAACAGTTCTGTTGAGGAGAGAAATGTAATCTAATCATATGAAGGTTAATTTTTTAAAAAGTAAAAAACAAAACCAACTTGAGAAAAATAAAGCATAGAACAGGGTGACTAGTAAGCAGAAAACATGTATGGTACACATTAATCCAACTACATTCATGTGTCACTTAACAATGAAGATCTGTTCTAAGAAGTTTACCCATTAGGTCATTTTGTCCTTCTGCAAGCATCCCAGAATGTACTTACATACCTTACTACATACAGAGGCTATCTGGTACATTTATCTGGTAAATTCTATCATTCCTAGGTCCTTGATGAACAAAACAACAGAAGATTATATCAAGCAGAGAAACTGATAGAATCTAAGGACAAACAGGAGAGGTATGAGACTGCTGCCTATGGAGGACAGCAGATTGTTTTTAGTAATTTTGTTTTTAAAATTAGAAGGAATACACTTTAATATAATGAAAGGAAATACAGTAAGTACATTAACTAATATCATAGTTATTCATGACCTTTATTGAGTTTCATGTATTATAAATAAATGTCTGTGCTTTACTTTTATACAACTGGTACCAGCTTAGGTTTATTTATATCGCCATTAACATAAACATGTAAGTAATGTGTTGTGTTATGAACTTATGGTGGATACCATGTTACCAGGCTACAGGGATTTTCAACTCCACTATAATTTTATGGGACCACCATGATATATGTGGTCTATTGTTGACTAAAATATTGTTATGTTGCACATGTCTACATATCAACATTCATTTTAAATGTCAATGATCTAAGTACACCAATTAAAAGGCAAATATTACCAGAATATATCACTAAGCAAGAGCCATCTATATATTGAAAAAAATCACTTTAAATATAAATACATATATAGTCTTGTGGTTAGGCTGACTGCTATCAAAAAAAAACAACAGATAGTATGGTGAAGGTATAGAGAAAATGCAACCCTTTTACATTATTTGGGGCATAAAATTTGTTACAAATATAATGGAAAACCATACATAAGTTACTCAAAAATTACAAATAGAACTACTTTATTGTCCAGCAATCCCACTTTAGAGTATTTAGCCAAAGTAAATGAAATTGGTATTTTGAAAAGATAAGGACCCTCATGTTCTTTACATTATTCTCAACAGCCAAAATATGGGAACAACTGCAGGTTCTATTGATAGATGAACAGATAAATAAACTAAAATTTATACATGTACACATGTGTATATATATGCATATACATATATGTATGTGTGTATATGTACATGTACATACATATATATAATGCACTATTATGTAGCCATTAAAGATAAAGAAATTTTGTAATTTCTGACAACATGGAGGATCCCAGAGCACATTATGTTAAGTAAAACATGGTACTGATAGACAAATGCTATACTGTTTCAATTACATGTAGAATTTTTAAAAAGTCAAAATTCACAGATGCAGAAAGTATGATGGTGGTTGTCAGGGACTGGGCAATAGGTGGAGAAATGGGGAGATGTTGTTTAAAGGTACACATTTTCAGTTATAATACAGATAAATTCTGTGGATCTAATGTACAGCATGTGACTGTTAGGGAAATAGGTCAATCTATTATAGTTGCAGACCTCAACCCTTTTCTGTATCTGTGGACAGACCAAGTAGGCAAAAAGTCAATAAGAACATAGCTGAACTCAATTGTGTCATCACCAACTGCATATAATGGACATCTGAAGACTACATCATCCAACAACAGTAGAATAAATATTCCTAGCTCACATGGAACACCTACCAAAGTAGACCCCATTCTCAGCCATAAAGCACATCTTAAAAATATTAAAATCATCAAAATTTTATGTTTACTCTCAGACAAATGAATTAAATGAGAAGTCATTAATGAAAAGAAATAGAAAATGCTAAAAATTGTGGAGATTAAACACCAGACTTGTAAATAATACATATAGAAAAGAGAAAATTGTAGAAACATTTTAAAAACATTTTGAATTAAATGCAAATTAAAACACCACTTTTTGTGTGACAGTGCTAAGCAGTGCTTAGAGGGATTTAATATTCATTATATATTTATTTCATAGGAATGGCTCATGAAAGAAAGAATTGATAAGCTGCGCGTAATTAAAATGAAAAATTTGGTTCTGCAAAAAAAGATCCTATCAAGAGAATAAGATAAGCCACATACTGGGAGAAAATATTTGCATAAACAAAACAAAAACAAAATTCCATATTTGATAAAATGTTGTTAATCCAAAACACAAACCAAAAAAAAATCTTAAATTTCAGCAATAAGAAAACAAACATGGTAGTTTAAATAATAATTTTAAAATGTCACAAGACCTGAACAGACATTTCACCAAAGAAGATATATAGATGGCAAGTAAGCAAAAGAAACCATTTTTACATCAGATATCATCAAGGAACTGTAAATTTAAGCAACATGATATCACCACACACCCATTAGAATGGCCAGATACACACAACCGACAATAATAAATTATGAGGAGGATGTGGCAGAGCAATAGAAATTCTCATTCACTGCCGGTAGGAATACAAAATTATACAGACATTTTGGAAGACAGTTTGGCAGTTTCTCACAAACGTATACGCACTCATATGTGCTTCTTAGCATTTGTCCAAAGCACTAAAAACATGTTGACAACAAAACTTGCATACAGATGTTTATAGTAGTTTTATTATAACTGCTAAAACTTGGGAGCAAACAAACTGCCTTTATTAGGTGAATATGTAACAACAAAGCAAAATAAACCTGTAGTACATCTAGACAATGGAATTTTACTAATCCACTTCTAAAAAAAAATGAGCTACACAGCTAAGAAACAGCAATAAGGAAATTTAAATTTCTAGTAAGAAATTAAAGAGACCAATCGGATCAGTCGATATACTATGATTCCAAGTACAGGACATTATGAAAACAGTGAAAAGATCGAGGTCATGGAAGAAGGTATGAATAGGTGAAAGAGATAATTTCTAGGAAGGACAGTGAAAATTTATATGTGGTACATGAAATTATATATTTTGTATATATATATATATATATATATATACAAACTTATAAAATGTAATATACTAAAAGTGAACCCTGATGTAATCTATAAACTTTTAAGATGATGACACTTCAGTGTAGATTTCTCATTTTTAACAGATGTACCACTCTGCTGGGGAATGTTGATACTGAAGGAAGTTTCTCTGTGAACCAAAAACTGCTCTAAATTAATAATAATGTTTCCTAAATGATTGATAAGTTTTCTATAGTTGATATAATAATCACAAATTTATAGGCTTATAATTTATGCACTTCAAAACTTGAATTTATTAGTACTGTTCTTAGAAATCAAAAGCCTAAAATCAGTTTTGTTAGTCTAAAATGAGAGCCCAAGTAGTCTGCCTTCTAGGGAATCAGGTGTTTGTAAATTTCAGGTTCTATACCCTGCCTACATTCTGTCTCATGGGTTTCTTCTCCATCTTCCAAGCCAGCAACATTGCAACTTCTCTTTCTCTGATCTTTGCTTTTCTCCTTACATCATCTTTCTCTGGGACACATTTGGTGTCATTCCTTATGAGGACCTTTGTGATTAGCTCACACTCAGATGATTTAGAATAATCTTTCCACTTAAATATACCTAATTTAACTCATTTGCAAAGTTCCTTTTACAGTGTAATGTAGCATACTTATAGAATTCAGGGATTAGGGTGTGGACATCTTAGTGTAGGAGGCATTATTTATCTTACTGTATAGCCTATATTGCTATTTCTTAGGAAAAAATGTAACTCTCTTAAAATAGGAAGAAGACAGTATTGACTAACAATGTCTGTAACAGGCATTCTAAAGTAGTTTTATTAAATTCACTCTCTTTCCAGCATCCCATGGTAATATATTGAATTAGAATATGTTTTACGTGGAACATAAATCAGGTGTTCTGTGAGTCATGCGTGTAGTGACTTCTCACCCATTCAAAAGCAATTCCAAACTCACAAGTTATGTAACTTTCTGTATAATTTTCCATTATCCATCATCTCTCTTAAAAGAGAATATTTGGAAACTTCAGTATATTATAATCAATACTAACTTGTCTCAAACATGACTATGACTTTTCATATATTTTATTTTCATGACATTGGAATTGCTAATATGCCATCCTTTATTAGCCAGTTATTCTTATCCATTCTCTCCATTTTTGAGTCATCCAGAACTTGTCTATCCATATGATACAGAAATATGCCACTGAATATTTTAACTAAAGTTCAGAAGGCTTTCCCTTTGACTCCTGAAGTTACTAAATTATAGTCTGTGTGTGTGAAAATCATATAATATATCTGAATTTTGGTTCTTCACTTGTAAAATTAGGATAATGGTTCTTTATTCTTCCTTTTGAACATATTTAGAGAATCAATACATGTTTATAATTTACCAAGTATCCTACAAATGAAAGTTATTACTGACATAAAAATTCACCTTAGAGCATGTTCATACTGCTAGGTAAACATATGTTGGTTAAAATTTTTCTGAAGGGGTATTTGATATTTGCCTTTGACCAAATAATAAATTAATAATAATTTGATAGAAATCACATGAGTGTAAGAAAGGATTTATGAAACATACTCATTACAAGAGAAGAGTAACCAATAATACATTAATCATGGCATATCAGTATGAAAGAGAACTATTGCCATGATGCATATGCTTATGGGGAAATATGTGTGAGGCTACTATGGATGGTTGAATCTCTAATTTGTTGTTCATATACATATGTAAGTAATTATGCTATGTGAACTACATCAAGCTATTGACTATCCTCATTTCCATGTATGATAAACTATTTTTTGTTTTATTTTGGCATTTATGATGACCTATAATAAGCATGTTTTGACTGTAATTATAAAGGGAAGTAATGTATTCTTTAAAAAGTGGTTTCTATATTGTCTCTCCAAAAATATTTGGGAAAGTCACCAAACAATTATACACATACAATAATATATATATATATATGTGTGTGTGTATATATATATGTGTGTGTGTGTTTGTGTGTGTATCAAAAAAGCAGCAAATCATGAGGAAGTGGGAAAATCTGATTAGAATAATTCCAATATTATAGTATTCAAATGTCCAATTTTTATTGAAAAAATTGCAAAGCTTAAAAAAGAAAACCCAAAAATGTATAGACATTTAAGGAGAAAATAAACCATCCTTGAGCAAGCGTATACATCATAATTACAAGACAGTGGACTTAAAACAACTGCCTTAAATAAGCTTACAGGAAAAAAAAGAAAAATGTAAATAACTAACTAAAAGAAGCCATGAAAATTAATCATGAACCAAAAGAAGATATCCAGAAAGAAAAATCAAGCAAAGCTACCAAAAAGATATCTAGATGTGGGAAAAAAACTTGAAATAAAAAATTCAGTAGAGGCATTCAAAAGCAGATTTGAGCAAGCAGCAGGCATTGTCATGAATGAAAGAAAGGTCACTTTAAATCATCGCACCTGAGGAACAGAGAGCAAAAGGAAGAACAATACATAATATCTAAGGGACATGAGGGACATTATCAAATAGACTAATACTGAGTTTATATAATAGTACCAGAATAAGAATAAAAAGAAAAAAAAAACAGAATATTTGAAGGTCTGTGGACTTCATTTTCCCAAATATCATGAAAGACATGAAAACACATTAAAAAATAATGAACAATAAGTAGGACAAACACAAGTAATCCATAGCAATAAACATTTTTAACTAAATTGCCAAAGCCCAAATATTAAAAGGGAATCTTAAAGCAATAAGAAAATAATGATCCACCACATAAATGGTATCTTCAATAAGGTTTTCAACAGAAACCATGATAGCCAGATGGCAATAGGATGACACTTATATTACTGAAAGACAATAGAATAAATCTAAAATAATTTTTCCATTACACATATGAAGATAACTAATTCACCATTGTGCCCACTAACAAGGTTCTAATTAGAATAAGATATATCCTATGCTTATATATTTTTTTCAAAATGAATTGTATGGTCATGTATAACTAAGAAGAACCAATAAAATAAAATGAATTATACTGTCATGTAAAAGAAGCAATACAATAAAATTTAAAAACAAGAAGAAGAAATTGTCCACCAAGAATCATTCTTTAAAAATGAGGGATTAATTAAGAATTTTCTAGATAAGCAATAACTGAGGAAGTTCCTCAACACTGCACTTGTCCCACAATAAATACTAAAGGAAATCCTTCAGGTTGAAAAGAAACACTTGAGAGTAGCTTCAAGCTGTGTGAAAATACAAAGATCTTTTATAAGGATAACTACATGAGTGAATATAAAAGCCTGTATCATTGCATTTTTGCTTTGAAATTCCAATTATTAAAGTTTCTATAGGATTTAAAAGATAAAAGCATAAAATATAAATCAATGTTATTTAATAAATAATGTATAAAAGTGCAATGTATACCAACATAAAAGAATATGAGTAGAGTTTTTGTGAGCTGGTGAAATTAAACTGATATCAACTTGAACTATATTATTAGAAATTTAAGATAATAGATGTGATTTCCATGATAAGTAAAAAGAAAGTATCCCCCCAAAAAACAGAAATAAAAATGAGACATAAAAACAAAAATGGTTCACTATAAAATATCAAGTAAATATCAAAAGAGGCAGTAATTAAGAAAATTTTAAAAATGTATAAGAAACATAGGAAACATAAAACACAAAATAGGGCTGGGGAAATGGCTCAGTGGTCGTGGGCTCCTGAGTTTAATCCTCAGTATCAAAAAAAAAACCAAAAAACAAAAAGGAGAAGAAAAAAAAGAAGTAGAAAAAAATAGGAATACAGAAAACAATATGAAATGGCATTAAGAAGTTATTTTTATCATTAATTACTTTTTTATGAAGATGAATTAAACCCTTCAGTCAAAAATCAGAGATAAGCAGAATGGATTTAAACAAGGAAAACAAAACATTTTTGCTTTTTTAAGCAATAAAAAATTATGTAATATTAATATAAGACTCATTTTAAGCCCATGATATAAATACTTTGGAAGTGAAAAGATGAAAATGATATCCCATGCCAGTATTTACTTAGATCTGGGTTGTCATACTAATATAAGAATTTACCTCATAACTGTTACAAGAGATAATTAGAGATACATTAAGAATATACCATGAAGATATCAATTATGAACAGGTATGCATAAAACAGTAAAAAATGTGTGAACAAAATCATTGATAGAATTGGAGTGATAAAAGACAATAATACTATAATACTTGGAGACATCAATATACCACTTCCAATAATGGATAAAACATGCCAACAATTCTCTGACTTACAATGGTTTAACTTTCAGTTTTCAATTTAATCTTGAAGTGAAGGTCATTCACATTCAGTAGAAACTGTACTTTGAATTTTGATGTATTTCCTAGGCTGATTATATAGTGCCCTGTTGTTTCATGATGCTGAGCAGAAACAGCAAATACCTGCTGCTCCCAGTCAGCCATTTGATTACAAAAGCAGAGAACTGGTACTCAGCAGTGTACTGGGAGGCTAAACTATGATCTTTGGTATGTGTTAAATGTATTTTTAACTTATGATATTTCAACATAGTATGGGTTTATCTGGATGTAAACCCAGATTAGATATTAGTAAAAGATAATTAAGGAGTCAGGTGCAATGGTTCACACCTGTAATGCCAGCAGCTTGGGAGGCTGAGGCAGGAGGAACACAAGTTCAAAGCATGCCTCAGCAAAAGTGAGGTGCTAAACAACTTAGTGAGACTCTGTCTCTGAATAAAATACAAAATAGGGCTGGGGATGTGGCTTAGTGGTTCAGTGCCCCTGAGTTCAATTCCCGGTACCCTGCCCCCCCAAAAAAGATCATTAAGGAAATAGAAGATTTCTACAACACTGCAATCCAACTAAACCTGACAAATATATACAAGGCATTCCACCCAATGCCAGAATACACTTTCCTACGTTGAACAGATAATGTTTTTATGACAGATCACATTAAGCCACAAAATAAGTATTTATAGTTTAAAAAGATTAAAATAATACAAAATGTTTTTTGAAACCACAAAGGAATGAAGCTAAAAATCAATAACAGAAGAAAAATAAAAGAATCACAGATACATGCAAATTAAAAGGATAACAGGTTAAATAACAAATCACAGGTAAATTTAAAAATTTATCTTTTTAGGAATGAAAATGAAAATATAAAATAACAAAACTTATGGGATGCAGTGAAAACAGTTCCCAGAAATTTGTCTATAATGACATTATAAATAAGAAAGATATATTATTAAATCATCTACTATGAATGTTTGCTAA
>PVHX01033527.1:0-13045 GCA_004024805.1 Geosciurus inauris | reverse complement strand
CAAAGAAAACAAAAAACTAAACAGTTTTCATTTTAAAAATGTTTTATATTGTGCTCCATTACTTTCTAAAATTTTAACTAAAAAAATCAGTTAAAAAAATAAAAATAAATAACAGCATGCTTCACTGCCAGCTATGAACACAGCTTCTGACAAGGATGTATTTTTAATTTTAGCTTTAAAGGAAAACACAATGAACATACAATCTTCTAATGTGGAAGGAGTACAAGATAGTGGTTAAATAAGTGAAAAATCCAGTATTCTAAGTAAGGAACAGAAAGAGCAGTAGAATTAGTTGGGGCTCATTAGAAACTCTAGCTATACAAGAAACATATCAAGTACAAATCACAGAAACAAATCGACTTTGATGGATGATGTGGTCTTATCCTAGAAAAAATATGTTAAAAGGGGAATTAAACCAGGCACCCATGTTTCCTCAGAGTCATCATTACTGGCTTTAAAGCCTAGAAGGTAAAGATTTAGCATTATACATACATGGTAAAGCATCCTACTGAAAGATCACCATAACTACATTGAATCACTGGTTGGAGTGCTAGCAAAGTATAGGGCAACTCCAAATAAACACATTGCTAAATAGGCAAATTCTAAGTTTTAGCCCAAGGTTAATAGTATATGATTCAACATTTAGTACCTACATTTGAATATACATTAGACTCATTAGGTCACAGTAAAGATAGGTCTGCCATTACTCTGCTGTGTAACCTTGGGTAAGTCACATAACTTCCCTGAGCTTTGGTTTCCTCATGTATAAAATCCAGTTGGACTATATGATCTCTAAGGTCCTTCCAGCTCTAAAAATTCTATGAATCTATTCTAATTTAATTGTTTGGGAGTACAACTGTAGCAATGTTTTCAAGGAAACCGAAAAACCAAGTTAAACTCAGGTTTACGAAGTTCATCTTTCTAGATATTTTTAGCTGTCTAATAAACAGAATGATAAAAGAATCTTGCTAGTACCTAAAGTTCTAAAAAATCAGTGTTATATGCTTTTCAATGGATGCTTCATAGATGGCTAGAATCACTGAATTTTTGAGCTGGAAGGAAATTCAATTTTGTTATTGCCTCATGGATTTTGAGTTCCAGACCTACCTTCTTTGATCCTCTGCTCTACTTGGCTCTCTGGTAACACAGACCTGGCTAGGCAGAACTGGCATTGATGCTAGGTCAGTGTAGAATGAATAGTTCAAAGTATGGGGAAATGAAAATAGCAGAGAAATGGCTATAGGAGAGAAGGGAGCAGTGGAAAATTTTAGTCAAGGAAGTAGCTGATGCAGTTCTATTTAAAAATTGTTATTAATTATAAAATGGTATGTACATTGTTTGATTCTATGTTTATTAATGTAAATACATTTCCTTGTAGTGTATACCACATGTCAATGTAGGAGATATTCCTCCTTTGACCTTTCACATAATGACCATTTTTCTGTCTCTTATTACCTCCAAAGTCAATTGAAAATAACATGAAAGCTGAAGTAAGCTAGTAAGGTACAAGTATAGAGAGTAGAAGGCAAAGAACTGGGGAAATAGAAAGTGACTAAAGTAAATTCATCTAAGAGTAGGCTCTGATGCTTTGTGGTATCAAAGGAGGAAAGAAAACATTCAGGACTTTGAAATTATATACGCAAGTTTCTCTTAAGAAACTTCAATTTACTGAATTCCCCAATGTAATCTTAATTGTCATCAAAATTCAGAATTAATCTTCATGCTAAATGCCAATTTATCAGAATTACTAAAAGAAACTGCTAAAAGTGATATCAAAATGAGTGAATAATTTGGAACAAGATTAAATATTAGTAAAATTATTAACAATAAAGTTTGAGAATGATCATAATTTTTATAATTTGGGTCCACTGTCAGGTGATTAACCTTAATATGGCCCAATCAGGATTGTAAGGTTAACTGTAGAGGTATCAGTCAACACTGCCACTTTCACAGTGACTAATCCATAGAGCTATCTTATATAAAACAGGTTCTGAAAATAAAATAATTATCTTCAATGAGAGGGCAAAACAAAGCGTCCAGTTCTTGACAGTAATGGATTTAAAAGCTGATGAGGATATATTCTGTATCAAGTGGAAGAAAGATGACAAGAGGACAAGAAAATAGAAGAGCAGAAGAGTGGTGTGACAGTCAAAAGGTTAACAAGATTTAGTTTTCTGAAATAACAAATGAAATACTTAAAAATTTATTCCAAGTGGTACCTTAACAAGGGCTGAATCACTAGTAATCAGTAAATGAACATTTACCTGAACAACATGCCAATGTCGATGTCCAAGTAAAGTGCTTAAACCCTGGGACTCTAAACCTCCATCTGTAAATGGGCTCTTTTCCTGGCTGGGCTTATGCTGAGAGTGTGAAGAACTTCTGGGATTCTGGGTCTGTGAGGCCTCTCCACAGTTCAAGTACAAGCGATCCTCTCCCTGAAGCAACACCTGCTCTTGGTTACTCTAGATAATGAAAGAAAAAGAAGAGGAGCAAAGGAGAAAAGCAAATAAAAATAACCCAATATTAGGTAGGGAAAATTAAGTAATACATAGATTTACTTTTAGTATAGAAAATGTATCATGTACTTCAATGTTAATTTTCTTCACAGAGGACAAGGACTACATATTGATCTCAGTACAGTTATATATAGGCAATGTTTTAATTATTATTTTCCAGTGTAAACAAAATCTTTGTTAAAGTCTGTTTTATTATATAGTTGTAAACATGCCTAAGTTTACAACTGTTATAGTAGTACCTTTCATTACTATTTCAAAATGGCAATGCTAAGAGATTTTCACATCTGAAAAATTGAATATGACTACTCATTATTTAGTTTACAAATCAGTTTTACAGAAAGTATGCATCAATCATTTTAAGAAACTGTCTGGTCAAAGATGATTTCTTTTAGTATGCTTATCCATGTGCTTACATGGTTACAAGAGAGGGTAGATTAGGAACAGGGATAATTGGATGCTGGACAATCTTCTAAACCATGCAGAAGGACGAAGACTAATCCTATAGTTTGGGTTCACAAAAATTCTATCATCGGTGAATGTTTAGTTAGTGTCAAGACTGTTTATGGGTCTAAGGGTAGTCAGACAAATAAAGTAGTTTCTACTTTTAAAAATTATGTTCTGGTTTTCAATCAAAGGGTTAGTGTACTCACAAATGGGTAGATTCTTGGCACCCTATCCCTTCAACTTTCCATTTTAGTTCAAATGCTGTATTGACATAAAACTCAAGGGTGCTAAAAATGATTATTAAGGAGCGCAAATACTCTGTTCTTATTTTTCTGAGGTTTCTTAATTTTCAACTGCAGTAATGCGATCTGAGATTCCGACTATTTGTTATGATGCTTTTCAATGTTTTGTAAATTCAATTAACCTGTTTTACCAAATATCTTTAAAAAGCCCTTGATAATAAGGTACTAAGGTACATGCACTCCCAACATGTAACCTATACTACTATTTTATATTAGCAATATATAATATCAATATATATATATTATTTCAGATTGACAGGCATGGGGAGTTTATAATTTGGGACAATGTTTCCCAAAGCAGGTTCTTAGACATTAGACATACTATCTTCCAAGTGTTCATGAAGAGTTGATGGTTGATTAGGCATGAGGAACACTTTTTTTTTTTTTAAAGTATTGGTGATTGAACCCAGGGGTGCTGACATCCCTATAACTGGTTTTTTTGGGAGCGGGATACTGGGGATTGAACTCAGGGGTCACTCAACCACTGAGCCACATCCCCAGCCCTGTTTTGTATTTTATTTAGAGATAGAGTCTCACTGAGTTGCTTAGTGCCTTGCCGTTGCTGAGGCTGGCTTTGAACTCACGGGATTTGAACTCCTGTTTCAGCCTCCTGAGCCACTGATATTACAGGTATATACCATGCACCACTGTGCCTGGCTCCCCATAACTTTTTGTTTTTTATTTTGAGATAGGATTTCACTAAACTGCCCAGACTGGTCTCAAACTTGTGATCTTCCTACCTTAGCCTTCTAAGTCACTGGGATTGCAGGCATGCATGACTGGGCCTGATGTAACTTTTTTATATTACAACTCCTAGATTTTCATGATGCACATGAACATATTTGAAACTCTAGAGCCCTACAATAGATTTCTACAGCTTTGTTTTAAAGTCTTTATTTTATACTTAGGTAAAAATGGAACTTTTTTTTTTAATCCCATGGAATTGCTAATATTTCTCATAAGTACTATGGTGAAACACACTTTGGGAAGTTCTATTTAGATTAAGACTAAATTATTCAAGTTATTCAACATATAAACATTGCTTTCCCACTTGTGACCCTGATAAAAAAAGAACAAAATACCAAAAAACAAAAACAACCCCCTCCCCCAAACCCAACAAACAAAAAAACCCAAACTCGTAAAGTATGTTTAAAAATGATTTTGGTATAAATTTATTGTAAAATGTAAGAATTACAAGAATATGCACAAAAGAAGGTAATATGCAATTTAAAGAATATACTTGTTGCCTATGGATCATGAAGAAAGGTCTGGAATTCTGATTTGAAAGAAACTAAAGAAATCAGAGTTTTAAATACTTACCATACAAGGGTTTACAGTGAGAACACTCTTGATAAACTGAAATAGCAGAATGCTGGGCTGTTTAACTATATTTCTGATGTCAGATTCAATTTCGATGTGTTGAGAACCAAATCCACTGATTACCCATAGGTGATAGCCTTCTGCACCCCAGCTCTTGGAGGAAGAACAGGGGAGAAAAAAGTTAAAGCATTGAAAGAGACTTGTTATCCTTGTCTAACTTTAGTCAATATCTGAAATAACCAATGAGCATTATTAATGACTTCTTAAGGTTGGAGAACCCATGACAGACAACTTAGACAAGAATGACATCTTCTAGTACACTTTAGATATCTTCAGAAAAATCACTACCATCGTCCTCTACCTAGAATGGTCAAACCACTAAATACCATTCTTAGCTTCGGTTTCAGATCACAATCCTAGGGAATACCTATTGCTTTCTGTAACTTCTCCATTAATTGAATTTAGCTACCTCTTAAATACAAAAGATGTAGTTTTATATATAGTAAAGAATAGTGGAATGAAAGCTGAGACTACAGTTTTCATTTTAGATGGGCTTTTGTTATATTATCTTGGCCAGGCTATCTGGTTTATTGAAATGTTTCTTCCTCTGTAAAATGAGAAGCTTCAAATAAAATTCTCCAGGCACATTCAGTTTTAATATTCTATAACTAAATTCCATGATAGAACTTTTTAAAGATTAGTTATTCTCATTATATAAGCCAAGAAAATAATAATGGTGGGGGTAGGAGGGGGGGGGTCCATGAATTGTTGCAAAATTTTAAGAGCTTAACAAAAGTTTTATGTTTTCCCATGATAAACTTGTACAAGTTAACTAAAATGTTTAGATTCTTATTTGGCTGAAATAACAACTTAGTGAGGCTGATAACACTGTTATATGCCATTCAGAAGCAATGACTAGCAGTTATAGAAATTCTCTCTGTAGAAAAATTATTTTTAAATATGGAAGTGGGCTGTAATCTCTCCAATTCAGAAGGCTGAGGCAGGAGGATCACAAGTTCAAAGCCAGCCTCAACAACTTAGTGAGAACCTATCTTACAAATCAAATGGGCTTTGGATGTGGCTCAATGGTTGAATGCCCCTGGGTTTAATCCCTGGTACCAAAAAAAGAAAAAAAAAGATAAATAAAATGAATGAATAAATAAAATATGAAGGCAGGGAGAAACAGCAAAAGGGCTTGTTGGTGATGAATGGCAACCACAGTGATTTTAACTCTTGGAGAAATCTAAGATCAGAAAATGCCTTCCTTTGTAGTAATAAGCCGCATAGCCACTAATTACACAAGGATGGTACCAAGAGGGGCTATACAACAAGAAAATGGTTTTATGTAAAAATAAGGACTATTATCTCATTGTTTTCTACAGAAATTTGAAAACAGGAGATAAAAGAACTATTAGAATAGTGACTATAATTCTCTTGACAAACATCTATGAAAAGTTTTAAAAATGTGCTTGAGTAATGCACAAATACATGTCTTCCAGGAAAAATGCTCAAAGTACATTTTACTTTATGTTAAAAGAAAGGAAGCCATGAGAAGTGAGTACCTGTGAGTCACACAAGAATGGGAGGTATGCTTTGAAAAAAGAAGAGCCTTGTTTGAACAGTCATCTTCATAAAGGTACTTATTGGACACATCTAAACAAAACTGAAAAATCAGGTAGCCTCCCAATTTAAAAACAAAAACAAAACAAAACCTTTCATCAAAGCAAGGACTGTATAAGGAATAATCTGCTAAGACTAAAATAATTTTGTGATTTCTATCAGACCAATATGAGAGAAAAAAAGGAGAAATCTACATTCTTTATATATGTCAATTTAATAGAAAATACTTACCATAGAGTTAATCTTAAGGGGATCTTTTTTAGTACCATCAGACCTGTAACTAAAACAGAATAGAAACTTACTTTGAAAGGGTCTTACAATTATCTATAATGCACATAGTATTTAGCTTTAGTTTTCTAGAAACCATATTAATTTTGCTCCTTCAAAACCAAAATATATAACAATGCATGAAATAAAAAATTTGTAGGCTAATACACATAGGCATATCACTCAGTCATATTTTCTAGGTTCAACTGACTTGACAGCATCATGAAGTTTGAAAAGGCATATTCACTTCATCAGAACTGTAGCTCAGGGTAATATAATAAAGATAGCATACATATCAATCAACCCATTACTATTGACCCACTGGGTTAAACTACATTAACTCAATGAGTTAACTCAATGTAACTTTCCACTTCCTATTTAGTTATTTATGTATGTGGCTTATCACTCATACTGTATAAGCAGCTACTTAAAGGCAGGACCTTGTCTGATTCAGTCTTAAATCTGACATGGTTAAATACACAATGGGAGCTCAATAAATAAGTGAACTTTTTCCAATGTTGGGGATCAGTAAGTAAATTCTCCTGAATGAATCATTAGTTTTAAGAGGGTGATGTCTGGAGAATTGATACATTCTGAACAAACTAATTCTGAACCTCACAAATTATTTTGGGTTAAGTAATCAAATAAAGCAAAAAGGTAATTACATGACTCAAGGTTTCTATATACATATCTTGTCTGGGAGATAATGAAGTTATTTTATCTAAATTTGTCTTTTTGACTCACGCAAAATCTCCTCCAAGTGTACAAATCAGCTGGGCTCCAAACACACTCCATAAAGAAAGTCCTCCATATTCCCATGTTACTATTACAACACTATTGTCAGGAGACCATCTGATCAATTTAACAGCTCCTGTTTTGTTCCAAATGTCTGTTAAGAAATAGTGAAAAGAGTTTAAAAAAACCAAATGATTGCTTCAGAAATACTTAGTACTTTTTATAGTCTATATCTTCAAATATAAACAAGCAGAAGCATTGCGGCTTCACAAAATGAGATGAATCCTGCTCATGTAAGTTTATTTAAAACAAGGACCACCAGTCTTGGCCTGATCTAATCAGTACAAACTCAGTGTATAGGTGATTATAAGAAGTGAAAACTGTTTCTGGTCACTAGCAGCTTGAGTAATCTTTGGTCCTTGGTTTGTGCTAATCAGCTTGTGTAGAACAGGGATAAGTTTGAAGCAAACACTGTATTTAGAGAAAAATATATGCTAGCCTTTGAAAAAGCTATACAATAAGAATGATAAAAATGCAAGGAGCAAATTTCTATTTCTGGCAGTACAGTAAATGATGCCCCAAATGACTCTACACTAAAATAACTAAGATGTTGAATAAAATATTTAAATACCTCAAAAAACCCAAAAATATTGGGACAAAATATTTTTCCCTTAATTTATCTGCTAAGCCCTGAGATCCTTGACTACCACTTCTGATGACTCAGGCATGCAAGGGAGAGGAGAGGAACTCAGAGCTTGCCCAAGCAGGGAGTCTAATAAAAGATACCTATGTAAAGTTAGACTACAAAGGACTTTATCCAGTGTATAGAGACAAATGAGAAAAAAAAATGCCAATGAGAAGAGAAAGAAATAGCAAGAAACACTTCCATGTTTCACCTATGGTACTGAATAAAAATTAAAGCTCCCCTGATAATCTTGCAGCCACAAGTCAGCCTTCACCCTGATTTGTAATTTGTGCCATTAGTGTGGTTCAAAAAAAAACAAAAAAAAAAAAACCCAAAAAACAACTCAGAAACACAAAATGCAAAGTGTTCCAGATTGATGTAGTACCCTCAAGAGACCAGCAGAAGTACAAACAAATCCTTTCTGGCAGAAGTCAAATGCAATCCAGGCCTCAAAGCATTCACATAAATAATTTTCAAGGAAAACAATCAGCTCTCAGTCAAAAATCCTAAAATACATAAATGGTGAGAACCCAAAGAACCAGGAAAAAAAACAGACTCAGAACATCTTCAGATATTAGAATTAATGGACAGAACATAATATACTCATGTGTTTTATAGCTAAAGAAATGTAAGATTTAAAGTTGGAGCAGGAAGCCTAGATTGGAAAAACTTTCTGAAATAAAAATAATTAAAAACTAATGGACAGATCTAGCCACATATTAGGTATAAATGAAGACAGAACTGGTGAATCAAAGATTGATAGGGAAATTTTTTCTAGAATGCAGTTCAGAGAAACAAAAGAAAATTCAAAAGACAAGAAACATGGAAAAAATTGGGTACAGTGGTGCACACCTGTAATCCCACTGGTTCAGGAGAAGGCAGGAGAATCAAGGTTCATAGCCAGCTTCAGCAAGTTAGTGAAGTCCTAAGCAACTCAGTGAGAAACTGTCTCAAAATAAAAAATAAAAAGAACTGGGTATGTAGCTCAAAGTGCCTGTGGGCTCAATCACCAGTACAAAACACACACACCCACACACCCACCCACCCACCCACACACACACAGACACACACATGAAAATGCATAATATGTTTTAGAGTTCCAGAAAAAGAAACTGCAGAAGAGGCAATAATAAAGGATAATGATGGAGAATTTTTCTAGAACATATGAAAGATGTAAATCCTCAGATCTAGCAAATCTGAATCTCAAGCAGGATTAAAAAAACAAAATCCATCATAGTCAAATCACACAACATAAAAGACAAACTCTTAGAAGTAGCTAGAGAAAAAACAACTAATCTGAAAAGGGAATATGACTTGGCTGAAGACTTTTCAATAGCAGCACTGGAAACACAACGACGGTGGAACTTCTTCAATGAATATAAAGGAAATAATGGTCAATCTAAAACTGCACAACAAACTAAGCTATGATTAAATCACAGGGTGAAATTAGCCATTAAGACCAAAATAAACAAAAGAAGAGTTTACCATCACAAAAACTTCACTGAAAGAAATTTCAAAGGATGTATTTCAAGCAGAAAATGGTCTCAAGAAGAAGCTATGAACTGTTAAGAGATGGTGGACAAAAATATCAGTATATGTACATGGGTAGAACTAAGTCCACAAGAAAAGTTAAATATTCTAATATTTAACTGAAATTTTAATGTAAGATATCTCAGTTTCTTCCTTGAAACTAGTAAGATTTTTTATTAATAAGTGTCATTAGATTTACATGGGTATACTCAACTTCTTTCTGATCCCAAACATCAAAGATATTTGTAGTGTTATGATAATTATTCTCAAGATGAGAGCACATCTAAACCTGTGAGGAAAACATAACTCAGTTTGGGAAAAGGCTCCCAATTACTAATATGGATATAAGCATAGTATATTACCAATTTCCGAAGACATATGTAATAAGATTATACTGCTGTTATATACAATTCTGCAAAGGCCTTGATTTAAAAATAGATTCATTTATCACATGTCTACTACATGTTTCTCACTAAACTGAAATAGCTTGATGTAAAGAACTAGGAACCACTCTACATTCAAGCTTATAGTCTAGGAGGGGAAAAATATTTGGAAGCTATTAAGTTCAGTAAAGCATTATAGATGCTAAGAAAGACATCATGTGCAAAGTATAATGAAACAAAGGAGGGAATAGTATTCTAACTAATTCATAAAGAGATTTCATTTAAACTATATCTGAAAATATGACTAGATGTTTTCCATGTAGAAATGTGAGACATTTTAGAGAACAGTGTGAGAGTCAAAGGTATCAAACAGCATGAAGATATTCAAGGATCTGTAGACAGCTTGGTCACACTAAGTAAAGTATAAGACTATAGTTTCCAGCCTGTGTGCCAATGTACACCAGAAAAGGGCAAAGGACTTACAGAAGTGCCATAGGATAATTTTCAAAAGAAACACAGTGATATACAGCATGTGTTGGACCCAATGTAAATACATAGCTACAAGTAGTTTACAATTGCAATTCATTTTGATGTTACCTCTTTGTGAGGATGGGTTCTTAGGAGCAGCTATAATAAAAAGTAAGTATTCTGTGAAAATCAATGTGAAACCAGAAATGTAGATGGTTGTGCCCAAAGTTTGAGAGACTGTGCAGTATCCAAAAGCACACACATTCCATTAGTAAAAAAAAAAAAAACAACTAAGAATGAGATTAGGGGCTGGGGTTATGGCGCAGTGGTAGCGTGCTCACCTGGCACGCGTGAGGTACTGGGTTTGATCCTCAGCACCACATAAAAATAAAATAAAGATATTCTGTCTGCCTATAACTAAAAAATAAATGTAAACAAAAAATAATGAGATTAAAGTATTATTTTGTTTCCATTTACAGGAAGTGTATGTGTATGTGTGTATTTTTTTTTTTTTTTTTTTGTGGTACTGGGGATTGGAATCCAGGGCCTTGTGCATGCCAGGCAAGTGTTCTACCACTAAGCTACATCTTCAGCCCTGTTGGTCAGTTAACCCAATACCTATTGACATCTACCTTCTCCACTTCTGCTATAAAGGTTTAGAAAAAGCTCTCATTTCCAAGTTTTCTCTGAAGCCTGAGGTAGTCATGTGATACTTTATGGCCATAAATTAGATGAAAGTGGAAGACAGTTGAGTAGGTAGGAGGCAGGGAGACATCTGGGAAAGCTTTTGCTTTCCTCATAAAAAAGAAAAAAATCAGATATACTTTGCTTCAATCTTCTTTGCTTGACTCAAATTCATAATACTGGAACTTTGGAGCTACCTTGTGACCACAAAAAAGGTCAAATGAAGGTCAGTAGAAGCTTGCCTTTGGATTTTCTGCTCTTTGAGAAAATAAATTCTATTTGTTTAAGCTATAGTCATTTGGGTTTTCTGTTAATTCAGTCAAAAACATCTTCAATGATGCAAAGTTTAGGCTTAATTTTGTGAATGGCAGAGAATAAAGGGTTCAAAAAGAAATTTTTATTTTATTTACTGCTGTGCATCTAGCAGTTAGAAGTGTATAATATGAGAAAGTACTTGTTTAATAAGTAAGTTGAATTGGAAGACATAAAATAACAGAAGGAATAAAATCAGGTAAGAGATTATGGCAAAATCCAGATAAGGAATACAGGGGTTAAAACTAAGGATGGAAAAGAACTAAGTGAAGGAATAAAAAATATCTCAGCAGCCTATCCTGTTACACAAAAATCTCTGACTCACATAAAATCTTGCTACATGTTTTAACAGTATTTACTTATATTAGGTATCATTTAAAGTCAGCATTTGCTAGACATAGCATTAGCACTATATAGCCCTCCTTTATCTGAGGTTTTGCTGTCCACATTTTCAGTTACCCAAGGTCAAATATGGTCTGAATACATTAAATGGGGAAATTAAATAAATAAATAATTCATAAATTTAAAAATGCATACCATTCTGAGTAGTATGATAAAATTTCACTCTGTCTTGCTCAGGGCATAAATCATCACTTTGTCTATTACATCCACACTGTACACACTATTTACTCATAGTATTTACACAGTATTTACTCACTATTCACTCAGTAGAATCTCAATTATTAGACTGATTGTTGTGGTATCACAGTGCTTGTGTTTAATAATCCTTATTTTAGTTAATAATGACCCCAAAACACAAAAGCAGTAATGTTGGCAATTCAGATATACCAAAGAAAAGCTGGAAAATGTTTCCTTTAAGTAGAAAGGTCAAAGTTCTCAAGGAAAGAAAAGAAATATACACTGAGGTTGCTAAGACCTATGATAGTAATCAATGTTCTATCTGTGGAATTGTCATGGAAAAATCTGTGTTAGTTTTGCTGTTGCACCTCAAACTACAAAAGTTATGGTTGGAATGTGTGGTATATGCACTACAAAGATATAAAAGGCATTAAATTTGTGTAATACATGAACACAAAATATTTTTAATTGATAGCAACATGTTACACCAGGAAGCATTGAAGCCTATGTGAAGACTTCAGAAAGTGATCTTTCTGAAGTGTTAATGATCCATTTACTGAAAGTAAAGGATGGTTACACAGATTTGTAAATAGGTTTGAACTGAAAAATATAAACATTCCTGGAGATGCTGCATCTGCCAATGAAGAAGCTGCTGCTGCATTTCTGGTAGTGTTGAATAAATTGATCAAGGAAAAAGGATACCATTCAAAGCAAATCTTCAGTTGAGAAGAAAGTGGGCTTACTGAAGTAAGATGTCCCAGACAACCTATATTCATAAAAGTTAGAAGGAAGTACCAGGGCAGAAAACACAGAAAGGGAGATAAACTCTGGTACTAAGTGGCAATATCTCAGGGAATATATTTAAAGCCAGGCATCATGTCTACAGCACTAAACCTCACACTCAAAACAAAAATTTTACTTGAAAGCAGAACGAAAAGAGCCATTTTCATGTAACTTTTATTTTAGTATATAACTGTTCTAGTTTATTATTATTTTTTAAAATGTTTTATTAATTTTATATATTTATGGAGTAGATAATTCAATACATTTATACAACATGGAATCATAAAATCAGGTTATCTTTTACTATGCCTAATTAATAAGTTGAGCTTTATCGCATAGTAAAAAAAAAGCATATACTATAGAGTTCAGCACTATTCATGGTTTCAGGCATCCACTGTGAGGGTGAGCAGGGGT
>PVHX01033526.1:0-13045 GCA_004024805.1 Geosciurus inauris | reverse complement strand
AGCATTTTTTTTTTCAATGTTTTTTTTTTTTAGTTGTAAATGGACACGATATCTTTATTTACTTATTTTTATATGGTGCTGAGGATCAAACCTAGTGCCTCACGCATGCAAGGCAAGCGCTCTACCACTGAGCCACAATCCCAGCCCTCTTGCAGCATTCTTAAATTGACCCACAAAGTCACAAAGAAGGAAAAGAGACCCTGCTGAGCTTGTGGCAGGAGTGTGCTCACCGTGCTGGGGCCCGGAGCACATGGGGGCACAAGGATGGGTTGAAGACGGCCTGCAGGGATTCGCAGTCCTGGAAGGACAGGTTGTGGGTCTTCCTTACCCCTGGATGGGCAGACAGGGTTTCAGCAGGCCTTGCCAACCTTCACCCTATCCCCAAGAGAACCCCTTAACTGGCCAGGTGTCTGCTCACCATACTTGCAGTGCAGCTGGACCACCAGACGGCTGCTCTTGTCATTCAGAGAGATGCAGCATTTTTCCACAGTCTTCTCCAGCATGGCCAAAGAGCGGAAGACAGACAGGAAGGACTGCGCAGGAGAAGGACACATCAGCCTGGCACTGCACCTCCGTCCACCACCTCTCCCATCCATGTAGGGCCTGGCCCACCACTGGCCCTGCATGTAACACTGGGAAAGGGGCTCCCATGACATGTGGGACATCTGCACACTCCCAGGCCTTGTCCATAGTGTTCCCTCTGCCTGGTAAATCTTGAAAACCGTGCTTACTTTTCTTGACCCACTTCAATGTCACCACCCTCTCAGGTCCCTAGCATCAAGTGCGCTCTCCATGCTCCCATTACAGTCTGTGAGCACCCACTGTATTCTGCATGGGGCTGCTGCTTCCAATTCTGAGTGCCTCAGAGCAGAGGCACAGCTGGTGGAGATGCCCAGGGAGGGGTAAAGTCACCTCTGCTGAGAAAGGCCTCACCTTCATCAGGATCTTACAGCGCAGCAGGTCCTGACCAGGGGTGGCTGCCTGGTACTGCTGGAAGAAGAGGGGGGCAAAGAGGAAACACGCATAGGCAGAGCGGGAGGAGTTCACCGTCCGGAGGGAGAGCTGGGCCACGGAAGCAGGAAAGGGGACACGACATGGTCAGGAGCAGCAACAGGCCCAACACTCTGGTCCTCCCCCTCCACTGTCGTCTGTGGGAACCCGCCTTGCCCTGGGAGTCGTCAGGGCACCCAGCCGGCCTCACCACTGCTCCCCTCCCACAGCCCAGGGCCCTTGGTCCTGCCCCCTAGTTATGTCACCCCCACCCTACCCCTGGGCACTCCAGGGAGGGCAAATGCAAAGAGTGTACACGCAGGCCCGGGAAGGCGACAGGGCCCAAGCTGATAGCCCAGCGACCCGGGAGGAAGCAAACTCCGCAGACAAACCTGCTCATGGTCACCCCGCTTGGCGCCGAGATCCCTGAGACCCGGCTAGACCGCCCCCCGCACGCTCCAGCCCCTCACCCCGTCCTCCAAGGGTTCCAGGTAGAGTTCGTCCCCGATACGGGACAGGGAGTGGACGGCCTTGCCCAGCACTGCGGGGTGAGAACAGAGAGGGGGTTAGGCGGCGCCGCAGGCCGGCTCACGTGCCCCGTTGCCAGGCCGGCCCAGCTCACCCTTCACGTTGCCACCCGTGACCAGGCACTTCATGCTGTCCCCAGCAACGAACCCGGGCCTAGCCTGCGACCCGGCTGAGAATGGGGAGCGGCCCGCGGGGTATCCCCGCACCGGGTTGCAGCGGCCACCGCCAGAGTCCCAGGTCCCCTTCCCGCGCACCGCCCCCAGCCGGCCCGCCCCCGCCTCCTTATTGGCCCATGCACAGGCGCCTCGGTCACGTGAGAAAAACGCTCGCCGGCTCCGCTGTCACGTGACGGGGCTTGCCTTCCCCTGGACATGCCCCGTCACGTGACCCGGGGCGTGGCATCCGCCTCGCGGGTGGTGTTTCCCTTCCCTGCGGGGGTCCCGGCCGCTCACCCCCGGCGAGCCGGGCTGTTGGGCTGGGCGCGCTGTGAGCATCGCGGGGGGCTGCACGGCGGAACCCCGAGCGCAGAGGACGCAGCTCTAGGGCGCAAGGCGCTTGTGCCGGGGACGCAGCGCTGGACTCGGGGTCCGGAGATGAAGGGCCCGCCCGGGTCACTTAGTACAGATTTCCGGGGCGTCTGTTGGGGCAGACAGGTCGAGGCAAGACTGTCCGCACCCAAGCGGGGTCAGGGACACCGACACAAGCAGCAGCCATCAGCTCCAAAAAGAGGTTAAAGTAACTTGCTGCAGGAGCCAGGAGTGGAAAGGGGCTGTTCGTTGTGGCATCAAGGATCCGTCATCGGTCCTCTTTGATACCCAGAGAAAGAACAGAAGATTCTGCAGAGGGTGTACCTGGCAGAGGGAGGAGCAAACACAGAGTCTCAGCAGTGCGCGGGAGAGGGAACTCGCTCTGTGAGCTTTGCAGAGGGGTGGGGGCTGCCAGAAGGTGAGGAGGGGCGACTGGGAAGCCAGTAAGCGGATTAAAGGGGATCGCGGTCATGCACGTTTTACAAAGTGTGTGAAAGGGGCGCGCGGGTTCACCGACTGCAAAGTCTTCCCCTTACTCTGGGCCTCTGTGCCGAGAGTGTGGAAGGGAGGTCCTGGAGCGACTCGCTAACCCCGGGTTCCCCGCAGCACCACGTTTGATGGCTCTCTGAAGGGCTTTAGGTGAGCGTCCCTGGGTTCCTGTGGAGCCGGCTTTGCCCCACTGGTTTTGGGTAGTGGGGAGGCTGTGTGTGTCCCTAGCCTCTTGCTCTCCAGGCTCACTTTGTTTCTTTATCGCCTTACCCTGAGCTCCCTACTGGAGGACGTTGTCTTCCCTTTCCCCTCCGTTGTTCGCCCTCCCCAGCCCTTCAGCTCAGCAGACTGGGAGTTATCCTTCGACCCTATGCTCCTCTTTTCCTTGGTGCAGCCCTTTGGCAGATCCTGATTGCTATGCTTCCCAAAACAGATGGCAGTTTGGCCCTCTTCTGAGCCACTGGTCTGTCACCTGGATGACTACAACAGCACTCAGTGGCCTTCAGCCTGTCCCAGCTCCTTCACCCTCTGCGCATCTGGTGACTTACTAAAATGTTGATTGTGGCACACCTCTACTTTATCTTCATGTTCCACTGGTTGCCATAAAATCCAGACTCCTGACTGTAAACCTGCAGGATCCAGGTCCCACCCATCTCTCCTCCCTTTGATCACCTGTGTGCCCTGCCAGTTCTCTGGACTGGCCACTTCTCTTGGGCCTGGGGATCTTGGCACCTGCTGCTCCATCCAGTGTGGCCTTCTGCCTTCTCACAAGCTGGCTGTTTTTCCTTGGGCTCAGCTGCAGCAGCTCCCACTCAAGCAGGCCTTCACTGCCCCCTCCCCCGTCCTCTCTAAGTCCCTGCCCAGTTGTAGCCATGGTGCATATTGCTGCAACATTATTTCATACGTTTATTTACTTAATGTCTATCTTCCTCATTAGTATTTCAGCATCTCATGGGAGGGGGGATTACTTCTGGTTTGTTCATTGATGTATCCTTGTATGTCACTCAGGGCCTGGCTCTTCATGGATGATAAGTAGATAGGTGTTAGGTTAATAAATGTATGAACCATATAAAGCTGAGATGCAGCTGGGCATGGTGGTACACACCTGTAATCCTAGAAGCTCATGAGGGTGAGGCAGGAGGATCTCAAGTTCAAAGCCAGCCTCAGCAACTTAGGCCCTAAGTGACTTAGTGAGAGCCTGTCTCAAAATAAAAAATAAAAAGAGCTGGGGAACCAGGCATTGTGGCACACACATCTGTAATCGCAGTGGCTCTGGAAGCTGAGACAGGAGGATGGCAAGTTGAAAGCCAGCCTCAGCAACTCAGTGAGACCCTGTCTCTACATAAAACACAAAATAGGGCTGGGGATGTGGCTCAGTGGTCGAGTGCCCCTGAGTTCAATCCCCAGTGCCAAAAAAAAAAAAAAAAAAAAAAAAGCTGAGCTACCACTCACTCAGTCTTGGCATAGTAGGGAAAGAAACAAATCCAGCCTCCAGTCCTCTGCCCATGGAGCTTGCTGTACCACAGCTGTCCCTACACTGCACAGAAAGTGCAGCCATAGCTATTCACTGCCTCGATGCTCCTCCTTTCTGGACACCCACCCTGGGAATCGGCCTGGCCTTCCCAGCTTCTCCTCCAGCCTCACTGGAGCAGAAGGTAGATGAAAAAGCCTCTAAAGGCAAGAGAGGAAGGCTAGGAATAGTCAACAGTTCCATGTCTGTCCTGGATACCTGTGGTGCTATAGTGTCTTGTCTTCCTGCGGTCCTTGGCCCAAGGGAAGGGAGACAAGGACTTTGCTAATGAGTCTGTCTTTGGTCGGTCACCCACCCCCTCACCAAAAGTCAGAAATCATCTGGGCCTTCTGTAGGACATGGAAACCAAAAAGGGGCCTAGAGCTGGGAGCCAGGATACCTGGGTTTCCTGTCCGTGATTCCACACTGGCATGTTCTGGGACCATAGAAGCCCCTCCCTGTCCTGGGCTGTTTCCTCATCTCTATACTATGCTGGAGGAGGATGGAGGAAGCATGAGACACTCAGAGGCCCCCTTCCAACTTGACCTGCTGTGACCCTGAAGGGGTCCCAGGAGGTCCCTGTGCCCTCATCTCCACCACATTGGACAGGGTCTGTAATGGTGTCCTGCTTCCCTCTCTTCCTGGCCCCTGGGCTTTGAGACTAGAGGGGAATCTCTGCAGGGTCTGCAGGTGGCACATCCAATCACATGCTTCAGGCTCAGAAGAGAGGAGCCAGCAGCCGAGAGGACCTTCTCTGTGGGGTGAGAGATGGGTACTGGAATCCCAAGAGGACCCAGTCTGTGCAGTAAGCCTGGTAGCCTTACTTATATGTGGCTTCAAGCGAGTTGGGGCTCCTCTCTAGGCCTGTTTCTTAAGAAAGGTAGTTGGATGAGATGCTCTGTCAGGATTCTTTCAAACCCCAAGCCTTAATGGTCTTGTCCACACTCTACATTAGAGGTAGCCTCCTGTTGCCGGGCACGGGCATGGTGGCGCATGCCTGTAATCCCAGCGGCTCAGGAGGCTGAGGCAGGAGGAT
The DNA here is from genome assembly GCA_004024805.1 of Geosciurus inauris. Lineage (NCBI taxonomy): Eukaryota > Metazoa > Chordata > Mammalia > Rodentia > Sciuridae > Geosciurus > Geosciurus inauris. The sequence continues at coordinate 7,965 of PVHX01033526.1, read as the reverse complement.
TGTGAGTTCGAAGCCAGCCTCAGCAAAAGCAAGGCATTAAGCACTCAGTGAGACTCTATCTCTAAATAAAATACAAAATTGGGCTGGGGATATGGCTCAGTGGTTAACTGCCCCTGAGTTCAATCTCTGGTACCAAAAAAAAAAGGGGGGTCTCCTATGAGCAGGTAAGTTGGTGAAGGTGTGTGTGTTTCCAGGTGGCAGATGTGAAATGGAAGAAGGGGTCACCATTTCACACTTTTAAAATAATTATCTAGTAGGAAATTTCTTCCCTCAGTCACCACTTTTCACCCAGTTAGTTAGGGGAGAAGTTGCAGGAAGCCCAAAGCCTGGGACCTTCCTCGGTGCTTCAAAATCTACTTGTTCAACACACATCAGATACACTTTTCTAAGTGCAGGGAAGACTGCAGGATAGAGCTCCTGCTTTTAGGGGCCTTCCACCGTGTGGGGACAGTCAACAAGAGGAACAAGTCAGCCACACAGCACGCAGAAGGTGGAGGGTGCTATGGGGATAAAGAAACCCTGGAGAGGGAGAGAGGGGTGTTGGGTGAGAACCACTCTAAATAGCATGGCTGGTTGGGCCTTTGGAGAAGTTGACATTTGCACCAAAACCTGAAGGAGGTGAGGGAGGATGCCCTCCAGGCATCTGGGGACAAGCAGCGCAGGTGGAGGGAGTAGCCAAGGCCAAGGCTCTGGGCAAGAGTTTGCCTGGGCAGTGGAGTAGTGGAGGCTGCAGTCTCCTGGGAGAAACTGGCATTAGTGACAGAATCACAGAAGTCAAGCCCACGTTGGGCAGATCTGGATAGGTGTGAGGAAGGGCTTCCTGGAGGCACGGAGAGTTTGAGGAGGTGAGGCTTGGAGAACAAGTTGACGGGAAGAGCATTCACTGAGGAGTGAGAACAAGGTAGCAGGCACCTGCTCTGTCCCCCCACGGAATGTCCTTGCAGCCCTACTCATAGCCCGAGAGCAGGTGGGATCACTCCTGATGGGAGGTTTGCCAGGTTGAGGTAACTAAGCACCAAAAGGGCAGAGGGGTGTGGGATGTGGGGTTCACCCGGCTGTCTTGACTTGGTCTGCCTGCACACCGGGGCAGTGTTGGTGCACTTGCTCTGGGGCAGCCACGCAGGCAGGGCAGCTCCGAGCCGTTGGGGCACCAGCCTGGTGGAGCATTGCTGAGACGCATGGGAGGCACAGTAGGTGCTGCCAGCCCCTGCTGCCAGCCCCTGCCTGGGCCTTTCTTGTTCCCTGGCATTTCTCCTAGCAATCACAACAGTGTTTGGCTCATAGTGATGGTTTAATCCGTCTGTGTTGAGTGACTGGAGTATAGGATGAGAGCTGATAGATGACCACTAGAATCCAGGATTGCCTGCTGAGGTGCAGAATAAAGTTCCAGATGCCAGCCTACTGAGGTCTGAATTCTGGCTCTATCATTTACAAGTTGTGTGAAAATGGACAAATTGCAGATCTTCTTCAAGTCTGTTTCCTAATCTATAAATCTATAGGGCAATAATGGTCCCTACCCCAAAGCGTTGCTGTGAAGTTTCAGTCTCAAAACTCTTCCACTCTGCTGTTACAATGGCTATTGCCACCTCCATGTCTGCAGTGATCCTCACAGTAGCCACACACCAGTAATGGACACAGGCAGGTGTGGCCAAGCCCATGATCCCAGAGACTCAGGAGACTGAGGCAGGAGGATCACAAGTTCAAGGCCAGCCCGAGCAACTCTGCAAGACCTTATTTCAAAAATAAAATAAAAAGGACTGGGGATGTAGCTCAGCAGTAGAGCACCCCTGGGTTCAATACCGTACCACAAACAAGGCAAACAAACAAGAACTGCCAGATCATCAGTTTGGACGAAGCCAGGGCGAACGCACGCCAGGAATCCCAGAAGAGAGTCTCCCCGTGAAATATGACATAGGAAAGGCCTGGAGACCAGAAATTGGCAAATCTCTAGAGGACTCTTGGTAGGGGCAGAATAGTCAACCCAAAGGGAGAGAGCTCCAGGAGTCTGCAGCTGCTTCCAGCTGTATCTCATGCTGCCCCGCAATTCTGCACCCTTGGTGTTTTCGGTCTTGTGAGGGCAGTGGGAGTGCTTGCCCCCTCTGCATACTGGAGGCTGGCATGAGATAAAGATGTGCCCACACTGCCCACTTTGCATCAACCAGGGATGAGGTCTTTTCAGTCTGCAGGGCTGGAGGTGGAGGGGAGAGGGGATGGAATTTTTAAAACCCACAGTGGGGATGGGAAAGGGGAAGCTCAGGCTTGTTCACCAAAACCTGGCATGCTGGAGTTACAGGCCCCCTTGGAGCTCCAGTGAGGTAAGTTTAGGACAAATCAAAGGCAGCGTGCTCCACCCAGCAGGGGAGGACACCGATGGAACTCATTACCCCAAAATGTGGTCTCGGCTGGAAATATAAATAGCTTCACAAAAGGTTTAGATAAATCCATGGATGACAGCTTCATTCATGGGTTCCAAAGGGAAAGAGGCTGTTTGAGGCCTGCTGTCCCCCCTTCCCCCAGGGAGGACATCATCAGGAAGGCAACCTGACCTCCCTCAGACCACCCCTTGGCGCCCCTGTTAGAGGCAGGCTTCTGCTGTAGGGACCCCAGGAGGTAGTGTTGCTGTTCCGGTGGGCTACAGCCAGGCCCGAGTCCCTGAGTCCCTCTGGCCCACCTCCCCAGCATCCCAACCATCTGCCTTTGGGGGAGACCAGAGCACCACCAGCTCTGGGGAAGGCATCTCACTGGGCTGTCCCCTAAGGGACCAGCAGAGGGAGACAGAAACCGCGTACCATCCCAGCTCCCAGAACAGAGTCCAGGCTGCTGGCCCGAAAGCGTCCAACAAGCCTCTGGGGGTGCCAGCTTTGTGCCAGGTTGTGCTAGGCCCCACAGGGGCGAGGGAGCAGAGAAGATATCCCCCTGCTGAGGAGATTGCTACAGGAGATAAGGGGACAAGGAGGAACTTTCAGGGAACAAGGACAGGATGATGAGGGGACTGATAACTATGAGCAGGGTGGCCCTGGAGCCAGGCTGCCTGCCTGTGACTTTGAGCAAGTTGTGTAACTTTGTGCCTCAGTTTCCCCACAGTAAGATGGCAACTACAACAGCACCTGTCTCGAGAGGACTGTGTGAAACCGTGTGAAGTACAAGTGCTTCATTGCAGTGCCAGGCAATTAGTGAGTGCTCAGGTAGCAGCGGCTACATCCTGCTGGGGGAAGAGACCAGAAGTCTCTTGGGTCTCCTTGGAATTCTGCAACTTGCAGAGACCACTCACCTCACGGTCTCCTCTGAGCCTCACCACTACCCTGCATACTTTGTGACACAGGCTCACTGGTGTGGATCTGGGCTGTCCGAGACTAAAAAACTTAGGGGAACTTTCTAGAGTTGTCCTGCAAGCTGGAGGTTGGAGGAGGCCTGCTCCAGTGCCCTGGACGGCTCTGAACCTGTTACCAGGCCCCCACACCCTTGGCAGGCAGGCTGTCTCTCTCTAGGTCTACCCTAGTCTGTGAGGCACATGCAGCAGGTGCTTTGGAAAGCTTTTGGACCTCATAGGTGTGGGTGCCAGCTCCTCCCCAGCCCTGTTCATGTTCTAGGGAGTGCAGCCCCCCCTCTGTTTGCTGTGAACATTTGCCCTGTCCCTTAGGGAAGGGACATGTAACATCTCCTCCAATCTCCAGTCTTTTCTTTTTTTTTGTACTGAAGGTTTAATCCAGGGGCACTCTGCCACTGAGCTATGTCCCAATTCTTTTTGAGACAGTGTCACTAAGTTGCTTAGGGCCACACTAATTTACTGAGGCTTGCCTCAAACTTGTGGTCCTCTGGTCTGTCTCCTGACTTGCTGGGATTACAAATGTGTGCCACTGAGCTGGCTTCATAGTCTTTCTTAAGCTCCTGTTTCATTAACATTGCAAGAGTCAATGGCTAAAACTGAAGTGTGTACAGATGCTCCACTAGGGAGCATGAGGAAGGTGTTACGAGCATATGACCATCATCCCTGAAGGGGAACCTGGAGTACAGACAGTGCAATGACTTGCCCAAGGTCATGCAACTGGCAGAGGAGGGCCAGGCAATCTCCCTCTGTCACTAAGCCTACACTCACTGTCCTAACAGTGCATCACGAATGGCTCCAGGGAAGCGGTGTCCTCTGACCCCAGGCCCTGAGGAGCAGTGACAGCCTTGAGAAAGAAGTAAGGCTTAGAAGGAGGTTGGTGGGGAGGGAAGGGAGAGCTCGGGAGGAGCCGGCAGTGACTCAGCGGGACGGGATAAGGATCTTCCAGCCCAGGGAGAGGCAACCCCACTCCTCTGCCAGGGAGCCGGAGTCACAGGGCCTGCGGCATGGGTTGGCTAGGGCAAGGGAACATCCTGGGAGACGCGGGGACAGCTCCTGGCGGGCAAGGGAGGAGTGAAGCACCTGGGGGTAACCCTTCTGTCCCTGCCCTCTGCACATACCCTTCACCCAGACGTCCTGGTATGGGAGATGGAGCCCTGGTGGGGCGGCTGGAGAGGCTCTGCTGCCTCTGAGCCTCATTCTGGCTGCTTAGCGGAAGCAGGAGCATGTGGGTGGGATGTCCTTTGGGACGCCTGTGCTGGGCCAGGTATGGGTGGGGGGCCCAGGGTAGGGCAGGGCTGCTGCTGGAGTAGCAGGAGCCCTCTGGCCCTGGGGTTCCTGCTGACATCGCGGCCAGCTCAGGGTGAAGCAGGGCCCTCTGGGCTCGTGCACACTGGAAAGAAAGGGAAAGTGCCCACTCTCCTGCCCTTCCTTCCCTGCCTGCTGCCCTCTGTGGCCAGCCTGCACTCACATGCACACCGCAGAATGCACACCAATGCTGGTGGGGAGGGCTGCACCTGGCGATGCAGGGCCCTGGGGAAGTTTCCTGGACTGGCCCTCTCAGCCCGCCCAGGGCCGGCTAGAAAGTGGGGCCCTCAGAAAGCAGAGGGAAGCCCCTGCTCTACTTTTATTGATGGGTGGCCTCCTAACTTTCAGTCTGATGCTCATTCGTGGTCCAGACTCCCTGCTGATGGAATCTAGGACGCTAGCTGAGCTCTCCAGCACTGTCAGGTCCGCCTGTCACTGATGAAGGAAGGCACCGTGAGGCACCTGGCCCAGCGTCAGTCAGTTCACATCAGGGAGGCTGGGGGCAGGGAAGCCCAGTTCACCCTCTGCTCCCAGGTCATGAATTCTCCAGGAACTTGACCCTCTTTATATCCCAAGGAACATCTTATTGTCCTGAAGGACCAGCTATGCCGGAGGCCATATGCCTCACAGCCAGGGGACACTCAGCAAAGTCCTGCAGGGCAAAGCCTGCCCTCAGACTAGGCCTCTTCTCTTTTCAAGAGTCCCCTGCCTTGCAACTCTCCCCATCCCCAGGTGGGCATCTGCACGGTATGACTAAAATGGCATTTGGTAAAGTGAGATACTGCTAGGTTCCAGTCCTTGTTCTACCACTCACAGGCTTGTGTGACCTGAGACAGTGATTTCATCTATGTCTGGATTTCCTCAAGAGCTCCTGTCTCAAAGGTTCTTGTGAAGGTGAGATGGAGTGGTCCCGGGGCCTCAGCGCATATTACCCGCTCCGGGTATGTAAGCAAGGTCACTGCTGCTGGAAATGACCAGCAGGCAGCTGCTGGGAGGCTCCCGCCAGCTCCCTGCCTCTCTGGCTGTGCCCTGCCTGGGGCAGCCTCCACCCTGCCACCCCATGGCCCTTGGGGCTGCTCCCTGTCCCCGGCAACAGGGAGGAGGCACTCAGGGAATGTCTGAGGAAGGAAGGGGTGGATGAGTGCTGTCCCTGCTCTGCGGGATAGGCTGCTCCCCCTCTGCTCGCCTGTCAGGAGAGGCTTCCTTGGTTCAGGAATCTGGACCCTCCCAGGCCAGGGCTCCTTCAAAACCAGTTCCATGGCCAGGCAGGATATGGTGTTGTGGGGCCCCTGGAGTCTTCCCTGGGGATGCCAGTTATGGGGGAAGGGAAGGAAAGCGGGAGCATGGGAGGGGTGGGACACTAGCCAGTTTCTGAGCCAACATTGACTCACCTACACTCCTTGGAGGACAGCTCAGCCATCACCTGGTGCCAGCTCTGCCCCCTACTCAGCCACACCTCTTGGGGGCTGACTTGCCATCCTCCTGTGGAAAGTCAAGGAGCTGGCAAACCAGCGTCCCCTTCATCAGTCCACTGAAAACCCCCACAATCCTATGGAAAGGAGGGCAGAGGTGGTCATGCCCCATTCCAGAGATGTGACAGTCTTGTCCACACTGGCCAATTGAAAGCCAGGTATCCTGACTCTCAGCCTGGCCCTGTGCCAGCTGCAGAGAGCCATGCGGTACGGGTGGTGCCTGGTGTGACCCTCCCTGCTCAGCCCACTGCATTTTCACTCTCCTGGAAGTTCTCTGCACTGTCCTCCTTGGCCTTGTGGCACCCACTACCACCTGTGGCTGATTGCTGACATTTAATGCATGTCCCAAGACTGAAATTCTTGAAGGCAGGGGTGGATTTTCCCCATCCTTTTCTCTGTCTTTATAGGAACAACATCCCACGGGGCAGATGGGACCTTTCTCTTCCTGAAGATGCTCATTTGGAACTGGGGGATGATGTCTCCCCCAAACTCCACTCTTAGCCCCACCCTTGCTCTCAGACTGTTGGAGCTGGAAGGGCCCTAACAAGGTCCTAATTGAGAATCACTGGAGAGCAGAAGCTCTCCTGAGCCCCCCAGCTGGAAATCAGAAGACAGTCACCTGTTTCACCCTATTCCACAGAAACCCTGGAGGGCCACTCCTGCCTCACTTTCCTCCTTCTCCCCAAATTCCAGCAACCCATTCCCATCGTCAGTTTGGCAGAGTGAGGCACAGCCTTTGCTCCAGCCCCCCTCCACCCCAACTGGCAGCTCCTAGCCTGCTGCCTTTGCCCAGACATGGCAGAGGGGCACTGGCGGCTTGGAGATGGAGTTGATTTTCCCTTTGGCAGTGTGGGAGAGGGGGAGGGGAGAGGCTTAGCCCCCACTGGGTGAGGGGAGAGGGCAGGGCAGCAAGTCTGGACAAGAGGCAGAGGGAGAACATGACTTTCCCAGCTCGTGGGTCACTACACTAAGAATCCAAGGCAATGAGGACTCTGCAGGCTGTGTAGAAAGTGGATTATCTTGCCCCCACCAGGCTCAGCTGCTGCCCTCAGTTCCTGCAAACCCATGCCTTGGAGACACCTAAGGTGGACATTCCCTACGGCAGGGCACGGGGGGCAGCACTGTGGATGCCCCAGCTCTACTGCAGAGTTGTCCCTCTTCCTTGCCTGTGTCGCCCCATCTTGCTCCTTCACTCTGGCCTCCTCCCCCTTTTCTCACTCCCACCGGTTTGCCTCTTTGTGTCTCCTCTTCCCTTCCTTGGTCTTCTCCCTTCTTCCTCCTCTTCCTTCAGCCTCCCTTTCCCCAGCCCCTTTTCCTTCTCTCCCAGCCCCCTCCTCTTCTCTGCATCAGGGCTGCTTTCCCCCTGACTCAGCAAGGTGCTTTATAAGGTGCTGAGGGGGCTCAGCCAAATCCAAACCACATTGTCTGCGCAGCCTCTCCACCAGGGGCAAGCTGTGGAGCTGCGCAGCAGCCAAGGGGAGCGGCCCGAGCTGCAACCCGTCACCCTCGCCCTCTCCACTTTCCTACTTAGCTCCCTCTCTCGGAAGGGGTAGCTGCTGGGGGGACCTCCTGGCGGCCTCTCAGAACCAGTAACCAGTGGGCATATGCCTTCTTGACCTTGGGCAAAGGCATCAAAAGGTTTGTTGGGCTCCTGGGCCAAGAATGTCATTGAAACTCCAGAGTCCTGGCTGCTGGGGGTGGGGAGAAGGTGGGGGAGGAGGCCTTGAGCACTTTCACAAGGGCCCCTCCAAGGCCCTTTTCATCAGAGCTGGTACCATGCTCCAGAGTCCCCTACCCCCACCCCAGGCCAGCTCTCCATTCTCAGCTCTCTTTCTCCTTTTTTTTTTTTGGGGGGGGGGG
>PVHX01033525.1:0-13047 GCA_004024805.1 Geosciurus inauris | reverse complement strand
TCCAAACTTTTGCAAAGCAGAGAGAACTGCACCAGAATCCATTAAATCAACCTGAGTCTCAATTTGGGCTAACAATTGAAAAGTAAAGTTTAAATATAGCTGATTTCAGGGTCCTGTTAAATACTGATTTAACTGAAACAAAGCACTAGACAAGTTCCTTGAAAATGATTGTTGACGGCCTGTTGTGACGTAAATGCATCAGCAGTACGGCGTGCTAACTTCTCCACCGTCATAGACGTCACAGCAGACTGGGCTAGCGTAATTCCCACAGCAGCAGCAGCAGCAGCAGCAGCACTCACACGGCCAGCGACAAGGTAGGCTCCATGGTGTAGCAGCGCACCGTGCGGGGAGGGGACCGTGCCAGCTCCCGCTGTGACAAGCTCAGCACTCGCTGCCGCTGCCTGGGGAGCCATAGGCAGCAGGGATGGTCTCGACTGCTGCAGCTGTAATCCCAAAATCCCGTGCAGCTCTGTAAAGTTGTACTAGGAAGAAAGGCTTAGACACATTAACAGGATAACATTTTCAAGCAAAACACGTGGTGAGGAATCAGTAATTACCCTCTAACCCTGGGTGGAGTTATTGTGATCATTAACAGGTTTAACACATCTTTCTGGTACCCATATAGGGGACTCAGCATTCTTGGGAAATATACAAACTGAGCCTAAGATATAGAGGACAAGAGCAAGTCTACCATGTGGGGAAGGAAATTTCCCTTCCTTTGTTTTGGAAAGATAGGTTTTAATAGTTAGATGAGTACCTTTAATGATTGCTTGACCTTGGGGATTCTTATGCGTAATCTCATCTTAAGAACTTTGGGCACTCCCATGAAAGCAAAGGCTTATAAACAATGAACAAGGGTTCCTTACAGTGCCAAAGCAAGTATGGAAGAACCTATAGAAATGGTGGCAAGGTCACCTCTGCATAATCTGATATAATCATTAAGACTTTTGTCTTTATGAGCACGGAGGGCTTGCTGACAGTGTTTATTTGCATTCTCAAACGCAAGCTGCTTAATTACTGGCATGGTAATTAAATTAGCAAAAGGTTCGGAGGGCCCTTGTATAACCTTTGATAGACTTTCCCCAGCTGCTAAATTAGGCAGGGCCTTCCATGCTTTAGTAGCGGCCGTGGCTATTTGAGCATATATCCCTGGATCATATACTATTCGAGCTTGCATATTGTTATATTGCCCTAGTCCAGCAAGCATGTCTAGGTTTCATTGTGGGAAACCAGCCTGAGCATTTCTGGAAGCTGTTGTTTTACATTGTTCGTGATATTTGCCCTTCCAAATAAGATAGTTACCTCCGGATAAAACTGCTCAGGTTAACTGTTGCCAATCTGACGGAGTGAGATTTAAAGATGAAAAGGATTCAAAAATGGCTAAAGTGAAGGGCGCATGGGGGCCATATTGTACCACAGCATCCTTCAAACCTTTTACATCCTTGAAATCCAACAGCTGATGTTGCCTGACTGTCTGTCCTTTTTGGTTTTGCACTTCTGTTACTGGGAACACCATGCCTCCCGAGTGAGGCTCTGGAGGCGCTGAAGGACTGGCAGGCCTCCTAGACTCATATCCTGGATTAAAGGGAGGTGGTCTTTCCACTGAATAATGCTTTGGTTCCTGCCTACATTGTTCTTTTAATTCCCACTCCTGTAATCTCTCTTGCAATGTCTGGATATCCTGTTCCAATTGCAATTCCTCATCTTCCTCCTCATCCTCTCCTTCTTTCCCTTCCTTGCTATCCGTTTCAACTTCTTTAAGGGACTGGGTACTCCTTTCTAGCCCCGTACCCTGTTTCCTCAACAGAGTTTTGATCGGATTTTCCAACAATTCCCTACTGTGGGTAGTGCCCATCTTTATCTGCACTATTAACAATTCACCCCCTACTTACTGGCAAGTCCCGGGGTGTCCGTCGGCGTTCCTTCCCTTCTTCAGGTCTTGGTGGAACCTCCAGATGCCAGCACCCGCGCCAGCACAAAGGGAAACCGAGTCAGGCGTGGGAGACTCCAATGAGAATCACTCACACACACACATAGAACAAGGCAAGAGATTTTTTATTGAGCTCAGGTCCCTCTTTATATATGCTAAGAGGCCCTTTGTCCTCCAAACCTACAGGGTGCATAGGGTGTGACTATTCCATTAGCACCTTGCTGCTATTCACAGGAATGCGGCTATTGTTACATTATGGAACTATGGCCAAAAGCACATGATTTAAAAACCTGATATTGTTGCACTTTATGTACTGCAGGAAGCCCTCAGGCCAGCTCTCTCCCACACTTGTCTGTAGTCACTCCTTTCTGCACCCAAAATTCAAGCCACACAGAATTACTCATGGTTTCATTAATATAGATTTTGAGTGTCTTCTATGTATTTCTCTAGGTCCAATTCATATCCTTTTCCAAGCTTCCTTTTGTTTCAACAGACCTATCTGTTTAAAGTACATTGGCAGATTCCTTGTCCATAGCTTCCAGTTGATTTTAGCCAGTGGTAAGAAACAGCACTTGTAACTGTCTACAAACCCATTAAAGTAGCCATCATTTTTTATGGCTCATATACTTGCACATTAGCTGAGGTTCAGCAGATCTGGGCTAACAGTGGATGGGTAGTTTTGTTTCTCATTGAAAATCAGTTAATAATCATCAAATAGTGTTCAACTCTGTTTTTCTCTGCTTCCTTAAGGCAACAGACCAAGCAACTCTGAACATGTTTGCTTTTGTATTTGTTTTTTCCTGTGCTAACAACAGAGGTACAAGGAAGGTCTTTCAACCATGCAAGTATTTTCAAAGTACTACCTCATGTCTGGAAATATTCTGTTACAGGGTTGCGGCCTCCCAGGAAACTGAGGCAGCATGAAGGCCCCTCTTCAAATCCTGGTTCTTGGGATCAAGTCAGAAAGATTTCAGACATGTCATGCAGAGACACGAGTTTATGGAAGGGATGGGAAAAGGGAAAGAGGATACTCCCAAGGGATGGAGGAAGTCCTCTCAGAGAGGAGAGGAACAGCATGTGTCTCCTGCCCTTCAGTTTTTCTGTGGGGAGGGGTCCCAGGGAAGTTTCCAGATAGTCTTGCTCACGTCTTTCACTTAACTTTTGACTGAAAGTAGGATGACATAAGACTTAAGTCCCATTTCCATGACCACTTTAGGTCACATTGGTTCATACTGACCAGTTCTAATTGGACCTTGTTCTTACATATTTTATGATTAGAGGTAATTATCCTTAACTCCCTAAGTTCTGGGATCTGGTCTGTGTAAAGCCCTGTGTACCCCTTCAGGGTAACTTGTGTTCCTCTTATCAACATTATTTTGGGCCTTCATTCTCCTCCAGACAACAATCAGAAGATAAGTAATGAAATAAAGGATGTATGTAATTCTATAAATCAATTAAAATTAACAGACATATACAAAATACTTTATGCCACAGCAGCAGAATACAGAATTTTCTGATGTGCACCTGGAACTTTCTCCAGGATAGACTACAAATTAGGCCAAAAAACAAGTCTTAATAAATTTTAAAAAGAATTAAATTATGCCAACTGTCCTTTCTGATTACAAAAGAAAGACAATTCAAAAGCACATAAAAATTGAACAATATACATTTAATCAATGTATCAAAGTAGAAATCGTACAGAAAATTAGAATATATATGGAGATAAATAAAAACAGAAAAATGGCCTATCAAAACTAATGGGATGCATCGAAATCAGTACAAAGAGGAAAGTTTTGACTATATACACATGCATTTAAAAAGAAGAAAATAATCAATAACCTTACTAAGATGGGCCTGGTGGTACACACATGTAACACCGTAATCCCATTGGCTCAGGAGGCTGAGACAGGAGGATCTGAAATTCAAAACCAGCCTCAGCAACTTAGCAAGGTGCTAAGCAACTTGGTGAGGTCTTGAAATGATAAGTATTTAAAAAGGGCTGTGGATGTGGTTCAGTGGTTAAATACCCCTGGGTTCAATCTGCACTATAATATATATATATTATATATATATAATAAATAATAATAATAATTATAACAATAGCAGCAGCAACAACAACAACAACCTTACTTAGCAAGTGAAAGAAGTAGGAAAGGAAAGAATAAACCAAACTCAAACCTAGCAGAAGTAAATAATAAAGATGAGAGAGATAAAATAAGAGAATAAAGAAACAGTAAATATCAGTGAAACTAAAAATTATTTTTTTAAAAGAATCAACAAAATGAACAAGCCTTTAGGTACACTAACAAAAAAAGAGAATGTACAGAAATAAATAAAATCAGAAATGAAAGGAGTGGCATTGTTACCAATTTACCAAAATAAAACTGTTATAATATAGTACTATGAGAAATTATAAGTCAACAATTTGGATAGCCTATGTAAAATGTGCAAATTTTTGGAAACACACACCATACTATGAATGAATCATGAAGAAACAGATAATGTGGAAGCCGGGCACGGTGGCTCAAACCTGTAATCCCAGCACTTAGGGAGGCTGGGACAGGCGAATCGCGAGTTCAAAGCCAGCCTTAGCAATGGCGAGGTGCTAAGCAACTCAGTGAGACCCTGTCTCTACATAAAACACAAAATAGGGCTCAGGATGTGGCTCAATGGTCGAGTGCCCCTGACTTCAACCCCCAGTACCAAAAAAAAAAAAAGAGAAAGAAACAGATAATGTGAATAAATCTGTAATTATTAAAGAGATTGAAAAAGTAATAAAACTCCTCTAAAGAATAAAAGCCCTGGAACATATAATTTCACTGGTGAATTCTATCTAACATTTAAAGGAAAACTAATAGAAACCTTAATGAAACTCTTCTAAAAAGAGGAAGAGGAGAGAACATCTCCTAACTCATTCTCTGATCATTATCTCATTTCCAAGTTATCAGCATTACTTGATATTAAAGCCAAAGAAACTATAAGACTGAAAATTGCTCACAATTAAAGCTTGTGAATATCAATATAATTTTTTGTAACAGAGATTGAATTCAAGTGTACTCGACCACTGAGCCATATCTCCAACACTATTTTGTGTTTTATTTAGAGAAATGGTCTCACTGAGTTGCTTATTTCCTTCCCCTTGCTGAGGCTGGCTTTGAACTTGCAATTCTCCTGTCTCAGCCTCCCAAAGTGCTGGGATTACAGGAGTGCATCACAGTTCCCAGCTTCAATATAATTTTTTTTAAACAAAATGATGGCAAGACAAAATCAGTAGCATATGAAAATAATTATATGACATGACCAAGGGAGATTTCTTCATAGAATTCAGGGACAGCACAGCATACAAAATTTAATCATTATAATTCAAAGTGATCACAGATTCAATTTAATCCTTATCAGAATCTCAATGGCACATTTTACAGAAAATTTAAAAATCTATTCTGAAATGGACATAGTATTTGAAGGGACTTTGAACAGCTACAACAATTCTGAATAAAGAAAAATGAAGTTGGATGCTTCACACTTCCTGATTCCAAAATATATTACAAAGCTACAGTACTCAAAACAGTGTGATGGTGGGACAAAGACATACATATAGACTAATAGAATATAATAGATATCTCAGAAATAAATTCATATGCATAAGATCAAATGATCTTAGGCAAGTATGCCAAGAACACTCAGTTGGAAAATGACAGTATCTCCAACAAAGGGTTTAGAGAAAACCACATGCAAAATATTGTATACAAAAATTAAACCTAAATGGATTAAATACCTAAGCATAAAACTCAAAACTCTAAAACTCCTAGAAGAAAACCTAGGGAAGAAGCATCATAATATTAGATATTCAATGGTTTCTTGGATGTGACATGCAAAGCACATTTGACAAAAGCATAATTGGAAAAATGAGACTGTCATATTTGAAAACATCTATGCATCAAATAAGACATTCATGAATGAAAAAGGAAACTTACAGAATGGGAGAAAATTGGAATTGGGGACTTAGTTCTGTGGTGAAGCACTAGAATAGCATGTGTGAGGCCCTGGATTTGAATCCCAGCACATATTCAAACACACACACATACACACACACACAATAGGAAAAAATATTTGAAAATCATACATTTGATAATGGGTTAAATATAGGACATATGAAGAGCTTCTACAACTTGAAAACAAATAACAAGACTTTAAAATTAGTAAAAGACTTAAACAGGTGATATACAAATTGTCCGCAATCATGTGAAAAAGTGCTCAATCTTCCCAATTATCAGGAAACAAATCAAAGCACAATGAGATATCACCTCAGACCATCTAGAATTGCCACTCTGAACAAAACAGAAAATTGTGAGTGTCCATGAAGATATGGAGAAATTGTAACCTATGTACATTGTTAGTTGACTTGTAAAATAGTGCAACTGGTATGCAAAACAACATGGAAATTTCTGAAAAAATAATTCAAACTGAATAATACCCAGCAATCCCAATTTAGAGCATGTATCCAAAAAATTGAAAGTAGAATCTCAAAGAGATATTTTCACATTTGTATTCATAATAGCTTTATTCATAAATACCAAGGGGTAAAAGTAACTCAAATGTCCATAGATGAATAAATAGATGCACAAAAATGACATTTAAAATGCAATGTTGTTATTAAATTCAAGGAAATCCTTCCACATTCTTCAGTAGAGGTAAACCTTGAAGACATTATGCTAAGTGAAGTAAACCAGTTATGGACAAAGACAGCATTATTCTACTGATATGAAAAATCTAAAACAGTCAAATTAATAAAGACAGAAAATAGTTTGATGGTTTCCAGGAGCTGAAGGAGAGTGAAAAACAGTTATTATTCAATGGATATAGAGCTTAGAGCTTTAATTTTGCAAAATGAAAATGTTCTAGAGATTTATTGCCTAATAATGTGAACATATTGAACACTACTGATCTGTACACTTAAATACCAAAAAAATGTTCATTATGTTGTTTTTAAACCAAATGACAATTTTAAATATAAATTATTGTTAAATGCCACATTAAGAGAATGAAAGAAAAATAACACAATAATCACAATTGATGGAGAAAAATATTTGGCAATATCGAACATACTTTAAAATGAAAACAATGAAGAAATTAGGAGTAGACATAAACTATTTCAATGTTATAAAGTCATATATGAAAACCCACATGAAACACATCAGTGGAAGAATGAAATCTTTTCCTTTTACATTAGGAACAAGATAAGAATGCAAGCTTTCACTACTTCTGCTTGAAATTGTACTGGATATCTGAGCCAAATAAATTAGGTAAGAAATAGAAACAAAACATTCAAATAGTACGGGAAGGTGTAAAATATCTCTGTTCAGAGATGACATGATCCCACATGTAGAAAATGTAAGTATTTTATGAAGAACTTGAAAGTATTAGAATAAATAACCTGAGTAGAGCTGTAAGATCCCAAATCAATATGCAAAAATCACCTTTTTTTTCCCTACATATTCTCAATGAACCATGCAAAAAGAAAATTAAGGGAGCAATTCCTTTTACAGTAATAAAAACCATGCTTAGACATAAACTTACTCATTTAAGCTAGAAATCAATGATGATAAAACTTTAAAATGTATGCAAATGCATGAAAATTAAATGACTTATTTTTTAAAAGATTTCTTATCAGTGCATTGTAGTTATACATAATATTGGGGTTTAATTTGACAGAAGCATAGAAGATAATTTGCTACACTTCATTCCCTAGTACTACCCCTTCATTCTGCTTCACCTTCCCTCTGCTCTTCTTTCTCTACTCTATCGGTCTTCTTTTTGTTTATGTATAGCTCTTTACATTAGTGCTTTACAAATATACATAAAGGTGACATTTATTGTGGCATATTCATATATGTTCATGACATAGTTTGGTCAGTTTCATTCTACCATTCCTTTCTTTTTCAGTCCCTCTGCTCCCCTCCTCAATCCCTTTCTTGTACTCCACTGATCTCCAATCTATTTTCATGGGATTCCCCCATCTTCTTTCCTTGTTTTGGTCTAGCTTACACATATGAGAGAAAGTATTTAATCCTTGATTTTCTGATTTTGGTTTATTTCACTTAGTATGATGTTCTCCAGTTCTATCTATTTACCAGCAAATGCCAAATTTCATTCTTCTTTATGGCTCAGTAAAACTCCCTTGTGTGTATATATTACATTTTTTAACCATTCATCTGTTGACAGGCACTTGGGCTGGTTCCGTAACTTGTCTATTTTGAACTGTGCTACTGTAAACATAGATGTAGCTGTATCACTATAGTATGCTGGTTTTAGATCTTTTGTGTACATATTGATGAGTGGGATAGTTGGGTCAAAAGGTGGTTCCATTTCTGGTTTTTGAAGGAATTTCCATACTGCTTTCCAGAGTGGTTGCACTAATTTTCAGTCCTACCAGAAATGTATGAGCATACTTTTACCCCCACATCCTTACCAGTATGTATTATCATGTGTATTATTGATAATTGCCACTCTGACCGGAGTGAAAAAAATCTTAATGTAGTTTTGATTTTCATTTCCCTGATTGCTGGGGATGTTGAACATTTTTTCTTATATTTGTTGAATGTTTGCATTTCTTCTTTTGAGAAGTTTGTGGCTAGTTGTTTTTCCTAAATGACCTAGTTTTGAGCAACCAATGGATCAAGTAATAAATCAAGAAAGATATTTTTACAATTCTTGAAATAAATGAAAGTGAAGACATATACTAAATCCTATGGGATACAGCAAAAGTAGTATTAATAAGAAAGTGTATAGCATTTAATGTCCATATCAAAAAAGTAAAAAGTCTTAGATAAACAATCTATCATTGCACCTCAAGGAACCAGAAAAACAAGAAAAAACAATAAATTCCAAATTAGTAGCATGAAATAAATAATAAAATCAGGGCAAAAATAAAGTAAGTAGGACTAAATAGAAAAATACAAAAGACCAAGGAAGCAAAGAGCCGGTTCTCTGCACAGATAAAAAATAGACAAATCTTTTGACAGACTAATCAAGAAAAGGAGAAAGAAGAGTCAAATTAAATGAGAGATGAAAAAAGGAAACATTGCAATTGACATCACAGAAATGTAAAAGATTATTAGAGATTATTATGAATGAATATATGCCAATACATTTGATAATTAGAAGAAATGGGCAAATTCCTACGTACATACACTGTGTTAGTCAACTTTTTGTCACTGTGACCAAATGTAGAGGAGGAAAAGTTTATTTGGGGCTCATAGATTTGGCAATACAAGTCCATGGAACACTAGCTCCATTGCTCTGGTCCTGAAGTGAGTCAGAACGTCATGGCAGAAGGATGTGACAGAGGAAGGTTTCCAAGCTCATGGCTAAGAAACAAGGAAAGAGCAAGAAACCAAGAACAAAATATAATTCCCAAGAACATACCTCTGGTGACTTATTTACTTAAACCATGCCCCACTTGCATACAGTTAACATCCAGTACTCCATTCAAAGTAGGAATCTATCAAATGGATTAATCTACTATTAATTTATAGCTTTCAAAATCTAATCATTTCATTTCTGAACACTCCTGCATTGACACATGAGCTTTTTGGAGGACACCTCATACATAAACAATAATTTTAAGGTGTTTTATAATAATAATAATATAAATTATTAATATAAATATTATAAATAATATTATAAAAATTATCAACCAAGTACTAAAACATCAAATCCAATAGCACATTAAAAAGATTATTCACCATGATCAAGTGGAATTAATTCCAGGGATGCAAAAATCATTTAATACACACAAATTAGTAAGCATGGTACTGGTACATCATACAAACAAAATAAAGGACAAAAATCATATGGCCTCCATTCTTCTCATGCCCCCCCACTTATGGATCAGCATCCATTTATCAGAGAAAACATTTGGCTTCTGGTTTTGGGGGATTGGCTTACTTTGCTTAGCATGATATACTCCAACTCCATCCATTTACCTGCAAATGCCATGATTTTAATCTCTTTTAATGCTGAGTAATATTCCATTGTGTATATATACCACAGTTTCTTTAATCCATTCATCTGTTGAAGGGCAGCTAGGTTGGTTCCACAGTTTTAATATTGTGAACTGAGCTGCTATAAACATTGATGTGGCTGTGTCACTATACTATGTGGGAAGAATGGAGGAACTTTGGATTGGACAAAAGGGAAGGAGGAAAGGGGAGGAGGAATGGGGATAGGAAAGATGGTGGAATTAGATGGATATCATTACCCTAGGTTCATGTATGTTTGCACAAATAATGTGACTCTACATTGTGTACAACCAGAGAAATGAAAAGTTATCATCCATCTGTGTACAATGAATTGAAATGCATCCTACTGTCATGTATAACTAATTAGAACAACAACAGAAAATAAAATATGGCCATCTCAATTAATGCAGAAAAGGCATTTCATAAAATTTAATATCACTTCATGATAAAAATATTGAACAAATGTGTCATACAAGGAACATAACATAATAAAGATTAATATGATAAACCAACAACTAACATTTATTGAGTAGGAGAAAGCTGAAAGCTTGCTCTCTAAGATCTGGAGCAAGTTAAAGATGCTTGCTTTCATTATTTTTATTCAAAATAGTGCTGGAAGTCTTACAACAATTAGGAAAGATAAAGAAATAAAGGACAACCAAGTCAGCAAAGAAGTCAAATTGTCACTATTTGTCAATGATATGATCTTATGTATAGAATACCTTAATAAATCTGCCAAAATCATATTAGAACTACCAAATGAATTCATCAGTGTTGCAGGATACAAAAAATCAGCAACATTTATGTGTATCAATGGCTAATTATTTGAGCCAGGCACGGTGGCACACGCCTATAATCCCAGCACTTTGGGAGGCTGAGACAGGAGAATCACGAGCTCAAAGACAGCCTCACCAATGGTGAGGCACTAAGCTATTCAGTGAGACCCTGTCTCTACATAAAAATCACAAAATAGGGCTGGAGATGTTGCTCAGTGGTCTAGTACCCATGAGTTTAATCCCCGGTACCAAAAAAAAAAAAAGCTAATTATTTGAAATGGAAATCAATAAAGCATACCAATTTACAATAACTACCATACCATCTAGCAATAAATTCAACTAAAGAGGTGAAAATCACAAATAAATTCATAAAACATTGATGAAAGAAATTGAAGAAGACACAAATAAGTAAAAAGAGATTCTGTGTTCATAGACTGGAAGAATTTATAATGTTAAAGTGTCCACACTGCCCAAAGTGATTTAAAGATTTAGTGAGGGCTAGAGTTGTAGCTCAGTGGCAGAGCACTTGGATAGCATGTTTGAGGCACTGGGTTCAATCCTAAGCACCATATAAAAATAAATAAATAAAATAAAGGTTTTTGCCCATCTACAACTTAAAATATTTTTAAAAAGATTTAATAATATCCCTATGAAAACATCAATGTTTTTCTTCAGAGAACTAGAAAAAATTAAATTTATATGGAAACACACACATACACAAACCTGAATTGGCTAATCTATTTTGAACAAAAATAGCAAATCACTACACGACTTGACTTCAAAACATACTACAAAGCTAGAGTAATCAAAATAGAATTGTATTGGCATAAAATTATAAGGATAGGTTAATGGAACAATAGAAAGCCTAGAAGTAAACCTACAGCATTTATGGCCATCTGATTTTCAGGAAAGATACTTAGAAAAAACAGTCTTATTGGATAAAAGAAGTCTTTTCAATAAATGTTATTGGGATAATTGGAAAGCCACATGCACAAGATAGAATATCTCTTTTAGCACTCACAAAAAATCAACTCAAAAATTTTTGAAGAGTTATATGTGAGGCCTGAAACTAATTGTAATAATTTTTTTTCTATTTGCCTCAACAAATATTTTCAGTGAATAGTGTGTACAGCTTCTGAAAATTTGTTTTTTTTCTGTTATGTTTGATAACGTATTAAAATGCAACTTTTGAGAAAAATAAATAAAAATAAAAATTAAAAAAAAGTTAAAAAAAAAAGAAAACATAGTGGAAAATATTATAACATTGGAATGAGCAAGGATATTTTGGACAAGACCCAAAAGCATAGGTAATATAAGCAGAAATAGATAAATGGGATTATATTAAATTGAAAGACTTCTGCACAGCAAAGGAAACAATCAACAAAGTGCAGAGACAACTTTCAAAATGGGAGAATATATGTGCAAAATACACATCTGACAAAGGGTTGTTATCCAAAATCCCAATAGCAACAAACTAAATAATAATAACCCAATTGGAAAAATTAGACAGTAGACTTAAATAGATATTTCTTAAAAGAAGACATAGGAATATCCAATAGTTGCATGAAAAATTGCTCAACATCACTAGTCATCAACATGATGCAAATCAAAACCAGAATGAGATATCATGTTACTCCAGTAAGAATGGCAGACATCAAAAATTGCTGATGAGGATATGGAGAAAAGGGAACTATTGCATACTGTTGGTGGGAATATAGATTAATATAACTATTATGGAAAACAGTGTAGAGATTCCTAAATAAGTTAAAAATAAAATGTCCATATGTCCAGAGGCAATCCAAGTACTAGGTATATATCCAAACAAATTGAAATCAGCATATAAAAGAGTCATTTGAACTCCCATGATCATTTCAGCATTATTCACAATAGACAAGAATTGAAAACATCTATATATCCAAAATATTTAAAATCAGCATACTACAGGGATTCAGCCACATTCATATTTATAGCAATGTAATTCACAATAGCTAAGCTACGGAACCAATGTTGGTGTCCTTCAACAGATAAATGGATAAAGAAAATGTGGTACATATATACAGTGGAGTATTACTCAGCCATAAAGAAGAATGAAATTATTGCATTTGCTGGTAAATGGATGGAACTGGAGAACATCATGCTAACTGAAATAAGCTAGTCCTCAAAAGTGAAAGGTAGAATGTTTTCTCTGACATGTGGAATATAGTCCAAAATAAATAAGTAAGGGGAGGGAGAGGGAATTTGATCAAAATAGAGAAAAAATGAGTAGAGTAGAAGAAGGGGTTTGAAGTAGAGGAAGGAGGGATTGGAAAAGGGAAGAACA
>PVHX01033524.1:0-13048 GCA_004024805.1 Geosciurus inauris | reverse complement strand
TCATTGAAGGTGTCAGGCAGGTTCCTGGCCAGGAAGGCCACCATGAAGGTCCCCAGGGCCAGGGAGCCCAGGTATCCCAGGGCACAGTAGAAGGCAGTGACTGATCCCTTGTTGCACATGATGATGGTGTGGCCACGTTCAGAGTGCGGGTCTGTGTCCACAAAGGGAGGAGAGGTTCCCAGCCAGACTCCACAGAGAGTCAGCTGGAGGAGGGAGCAGCTGGGGATGATGAAGTTAGGGGCCCCTGACACCAGAAAGTGCCTCATCCTTCTCCCTGGAGCAGTGACCTTGAAGGCCAGAATCACAGTGACAGTTTTGGCCAAGACAGTGGAAACTGCCACGGTGAACACCAGTCCAAACGTGGTCTGCTGGAGGATGCAGGTGGCTGTGTTGGGACGGCCAATGAAGAGCAAGGAGTAGAGAGAACAAGGTGAGGGAGACGAGCAGGATGTGGCTGAGGGTCCTGTTGTTGGCCTTGACTACGGGAGTGTCCCTGTGCTTCACAAAGACCCCAAGGACAGCAGCTGTGAGTGCAGAGAAGCAGAGCGCTGTGCAGGCCAGAGCCATGCCCAGGGGATGCTCAAATTCCAGGAAGGTCACCACCTTGGGAAGGCAGTGAGTCCTCTCTTGGCTGGGGTACTCATGTGGGGGACACTGGACACATTGCTCTGCATCTGGGGGGAAAGCAAAGCTTCAGTGTTTCATTTCCACAACCTTTTGAATTTTGACATTTTGAATAAAATGGTTATTTTTGGAACATCACTGTGAGTATGGACTGCCTGATGTAATCCTGAGATAGTAGAGCCCTCCATACCTTCCTGACTCTGGGAGAGTGCTCTCAACTGCAGAGAAGACCAAACCCACTCAAATGCGATCCTCAGAAATTGGGGGCTAAAGTCTCTCAGCCTGTGGCTGGATGGTGTCCCCAAGACCTGGGTTTATCCACCCTTTCTCTCCCTGCCTAGCATCTTCCTCATGTTGAGCCTTGTAGGGTGCACTTACAGCTTTGGCCTGGGGGATAAAAGTAAAAGCTGCTCATACTCAGATGAGATCAGGACATGGTAGCTTTCCTGGAAGAGTCTATGTTTTCTGTTACAATTATCTCGTGTTTTTTTGAATGTAGCTTGATAATTAGACACTAAGAAAAAAACTACAAGTCCACAGCAGAAAGATCATTAGAGGAGAGGGAAGGAAAAAGGAAGAGGGAGGAGGGAAGGGACAAGAAAGCACTGGGGACTGATTTAGAGTGACTCAGGTTCCATGCATTTATGATTATGTCACAATAAATTGTAAAGTTAGCATAACTAAAAAGAACCAATAAAAAATTTAAAAATAGCTTGATATCTGGTAGAGGAAGTACTGTTGACTGAATAAGACATTATATTCCATGCTTTATAATTATGTCATCTGATATTTATAATATTATTTGTAATTAAAAAGAACTAGTAAAAATTTAAATATATAAAGATGTCTGATAGACCAAGATATTTTTTACTGTACATCTTCATTTTCCTGTGACTATTCTTGTCAATTCTACCACATAAATACTGGAAACCAAGATTTAATTGGAAGGTTTGGATTCTGAATGGGAGTGTATTGCTGTTACATTTGCATTTTACATTAAGTGGTGTTTTAATCTAGTTACTGAAGAACAAGGTATATCGTTAAACCTTTCCCTTTGTTTAAAGAGGACTGCGTGGCTGGGGACCCTCCTTTGTGAGGTGGCAGGTCATGGGCATCCTGACCTGGGTTCCCTGTGCTCCCCCTGCCATGGCTCACACCTGCTCTCACTGCAAGGATGCAAACTCGGTGATGGCTTTGGTAATGATCCCGTCTGTGCTTCAGTTCAACTCTGTTTATTGAAACAGGCAACACTTGACTGGTGGCTGCTTTAATTATCTTGGTTTTTATTAGTATGCACTTATGCAACTGTACATGATCTGTGCAAATAACTTAGAGGGGTTCTTTCTGTATTTCTTGAGATGGTCCTTCTCCCTCACAGTGAACAGGGCTCCTGGCATCTGTCTCAGGGCTCAGCACACACAGTGTGTGTAAGTTGCATTGTGGTTGCCAAGCCTGTGTGCCTTTCTTTCTTTCTTATTTTATACAACTATTTGGTATTTCAAATAAAAACAATTCAAAGTGAGATTTTGTGATCTTATTTTACCTGAACACATCTATTGACTCTGCCATGTGATTGAATCCAAATGAAACCAAATAATGATTGAAATTCAATAGTATGTAGGGAGATTCAATTCATTACAATATTTGTTCTTTACAAGTAGTAATATAGAAGTCTTCTTAAATTAGTCTTAGATGTTTATTTCTCATAATTGTTTTGACATACAATTAATTAAAGTGAAATCTTTTCCATAAGCTACTGTTAGGAAAACTAGACTGTGTTGCTATAACTTACCATTTTAACTTACTTCATTCTTGAGATAGATCACAAAATTTGCCATTATTTATGTCTTTCCATTACTTCTGTTTGCTTAACACTGTGCAGTGTTTATGACATTATAGAAAAGGCAATAGGATATTTCCACACTAATATGTACACTATGCAAAAGTACTGGTTTTAAGACCCCAGTGCTCCCCAGGGAGCTCTGCGCAGTCGACCTCTTACATGCATGGGCAGCCTTTGCCTGGTGCACTGGGACACCTCAGATGGACACTGTCTCAGCAGCACTGATGGTCAAGGACTGTGCCCACTAGATCCTGCATCACAGGGGTGCCTAGAGGAAGAGCACTGCTGACAGGGCTGACCCCTGATGGGTAGCAACAGTGATGCTCAGATGGAAAGAGTGAAAGAGCGAGTGAGCAGGGGGACGGAGATCACGGTGCTCGTGGTCCCAGTGAGAGGTCAGCAGCCCTGGGTTCCTTCCCACTTAGCACTGGTCAGGGGCAGAGTTACCATAGGCTCCTTCTCCATCTTCTACCTGTCTGATTGGAAATGTGTCCCTCTGGGCAAAACACACAAGCAAAGCAGCAGACAGGCCTTCCTTCCTGTGGGACCTTCCTGAATCCTGGGCCACAGCTCTGGCTGCAGACAGATCGAGGAGTCTGAGGGAAAGAGAGCCCAGGTCACGATCCTGCACATCATCAGCAGCTTGGAAGGCTGTCAGTGTGTCTCCTAGGAGATCCTGGATGTTGGTAGGAAGTCCTCACCACATCTCCCACCAGCTCCCACCGTGGTGACATGGCCTCCACTCTTGACGATTCCATTCTCAAGGTTCCTGGTAATTTTCTTTCCTGCATCACCAGCCATACCTAGGCTTTTCTCTCTTTGTATTTAACCAAAATTGAACCAGGAGTATATAGAAAATTTAAACACATAGATTCTAGTAATAATATTGAAGAAGCCATCAAAAGCCCACCAAAAACCGAAATTCCACAACTGGATGAATTCTCAGGTGAGTTTCACAAGGCCTTTAAAGAAGAAATATCCCCAATTCTCTTGAAATAATTTCATAGAATAGAAAAGGATGGAACTCTTCCAACTCATTCTATGAAGCTAGTACAACTCTGATGCCAAAATGACACAAAGACACATCAAGAAAACTTCAGACCAACATCATTGATGAAGATAGATGGAGAAATTCTTAATAAAATACTGGGAAATTGCATACAAAAATACACTACACAGAGTATGCACCATGATCATGTGGAATTCATCCCAGGGTTGCAAGTTTTGTTCACCATATGAAAATCAAAAATGTAATACATCACAGCAAAAGACTTGAAGACAAAACTCACATGGTTACCTCAATAGTTGTAGAAAAGCATTTGACAAAATACATCATCATTCATGTTTAGAATATGGGAAGAAGTCGGGATAGGAGAAACATACCTGAACATATGTTTCACAAATCCAAGGGCAACATCATTCAAAATGGAGGAAACCGAAAAACGTTCCTTCAAAAAACAGGAAGAAGACAAGGTTGCCCACTTGGAGCACTTCTGTTCAACATAGTTCTTGAAACTCTGGGCAGACCAATTAGGCAAAATAAAGAAATTAAATTGATACAAATTGAGAAATAAGAGCTCAAACTATCTCTGTTTGAGAACAGGGCTCTGTTTTTAGAAAAATTTCAGTAAACTTCTAGAGCTCATAAATGAATTCAGCAAAGTAGCAGGACACAAAGTTAACACCCATACATCAATTTCATTCTTGTACACCAATGATGAATCAGGTCAAAGAGAAATTAGGAAAACCATCCCATTCACAATAGCCTCCACATGAATAAAATTCTTAGGAATCAGTCTAGGAAAAGAGGTGAAGCATCTCTTCAATAAAAATTACAGAACAATGAAGAAAGAAATAAGGAAGACCTTAGAAGATATAAAGTCCTCCCATATTCTCGGGTCCCTTTAGAATGGGACAATGGGTAGAATTAGTATTGTCAGAATGGCCATACCACCAAAACTGCGATCTAGATTCAATGCAATTCCCATCAAAATTCTAATGACTTTCTTCGCAGAAATAGAAAAATTAGTCATGAAATTCATTTGGAAAAATAAGAGGCCTAGAATAGCCAAAGCAATACTTAGCAAGAAATACCAAGCTGGAAGCACCACAATACCAGATTTTCAATTATACTACAGAACTTTAATAACAAAACTGGAATGGTATTGGCACCAAAATAGGCGAGAAGACCAGTGGAACAGAATAGAAGACAAGTAGACAAACCCACATAAATACAGTTACCTCATATTAGACAAAGGCATCAAAAACAAACATTGGAGAAAAGATATCCTCTTCACTAAATGGTGCTCAGAAAACTGGAAATCCATACATACCAGAATAAAATTTAACCCCTATCTCACTTTCCACAAAAATCATCTCCAATTGGATCAAAGACTTAGGAATTAGACCAGAAACCCTGCACCCACTGGAAGAAAAGCTAGGCCCAACACTCAACATATTGGTTCAGGAAATGACTTCCTGAACAAGACTCCTAAAGCACAAGAAATAAAATGAAAAATCAATCAATGGGATGGCATTAAACTAAAAAGCTTCGTCACAGCAAAAGGAAAAATCAAGAGCATGATTAGAGAACCTTTAGAATGGGACAAAATCTTGGCCATTTGCATCTCAGATAGGGCATTGATTTCCAGGATATACAAAGAAATCAAAAACCTTAACACCAAATTAAAACAACAAACAAATAACCCAATCTTTAAATGGGCCAAAGAACTGAACAGTCACTTTTCAAAAGAAGCAATACAAATGATTAATAAAATGTTCAACATCTCTAGCAATTAGAGAAATGCAGATTAAAACTACATTGAGAATCCATTTCAAGAATACAAATAACAGGAAACATTGGTGAGGATGTGGGGAAAACAGAACGCACATACATTGCTGGTGAGACTGAAAATTGGTGCAACCACCCTGGAAAACATTGTGGTGATTCCTCAGAAAACTAGGAAAAGAACCATCACATGACCCAGTCGTCACATTCCTCTATATATATCCAAAAGGTTTCCAATCAGCATACAAGAGTGACACAGCCACATTAAAGTTTATAGCAGCACAATTCACGATAGCCAAGCTGTGGAACCAATCTAGGTGTCCTTCAACAAATGAATGGATAAAGAAAATGTGGTGTATATACACAATGTAGTATTACTCAGCCATAAAGAAGAATGACTTTATGACATTTGCCAGTAAATGAATGGATCTGGAAAATATCACACTGAGTGAAAGAAGCCAATGCCCCCAAATCCAAAGGTTGAATACTTTCACTGATATATAGAAGCTAAACCACAAGAAATGAGGGAGGGAAGAAGAGTAGTTCAGTATATTAGACAAAGGAAAACAACAGGAAGGGAAGGAGGATAGGAATTGGAAAAACAGTAGAATAATCTAACATAATTTTCATACACATATGAAATTATCTAAGTGAACCCCACCAACATGCCCACCCATAAGAACAGGTTCTGTTGGGGCAGACTTCAAAATCAGTGTAGTCAGGCTCCCTTGCAGAGACTCCTGGCAGTGCACAGTACGTTTACAGTGTGTAGTGAGGGCTGGGAATGGATATGTCATGGTTACTTAAGGCCAAGAACACTGTGAGTCAACATATAGACTCAAGGTCATAAACATTCACTTGTGAGCATGCTCCCCCCATGTAACCTGTGGGCAGTGAGACTTCTTTCTTTGGCCAGCATATAAAAATGGCCTAAGAAGTGCTGGGGTTGTGGCTCAGTGGTAGAACACCTGCCTAGCACGTGTGAGGCTCTGGGCTCAATCAGTACCACATAAAACATGAATATATAGAATACAGTTACTTTTAAAAAAAGGGCCTAAGGGAATGGGCAAGGGAGGGGCTAAAATGGAACTGGTTAGGGCTGAGGCTGAGGCTGGGGGTTGGGTGATGGCTATGATGGCCACCTGTGAATAAAGGATGACCAGTGATCCCACTGTGCCTCCCATCTTCTTCCAACTGCTGAACCCTGAATCTGCTTTCTGGGTCAGAGGTCCTGCACAACAGGACCCCAATCAGAATAAGATAAATTCTATGCTTGTATAATTTTATCAAAATGGATTCTATTTTCATATATAACCAAAAAGAACCAATAAAATAAAGTGTAAATATGTATAGAAAAATAAAAATCTGTTCTCATTATTCCAGGCAGAGTTTTCAAGGGTTTTATGTGATTATAGTTATAGATAGCAATACTAACTACCTGATATAATGTAATATTGTGCAGACATGTTAAGTTTTCTGGTTCCACACTTGCAAGATGTTACTACGTTCCAAAGAATTGCTGTACCTGCTAGTTAAAATACAATGTTATTAACTTTCTTGGCTACTGTAAAAAACTGCAACTGAGATATTAGAAACACATGACAAAGAGTTTAAGAAAGCTTAGGTTTGTTGACATTTTCATGGTTTTCCTGGATAATTGAACAATCAGGATCAAAGAGAAGACATTTACCCTTTCTGATTGGTCATTTTCTCTTTCGACTTTCAGGATCAGGAGACTAAATCCCTCATGTCTAATAAGAAACAGTCACTCAACTGCTGTGGGACATGGTCTATCTTGGCTGTTGGCTCTTACAGCTGTGGCTTCTCTATGAGGCCCATTTTCATATCCATTTATCAAGAGTGGGCACCCAGAGCAGTCCCTTGACCCTACCCTCAGGCCAGAGCTCAGTGTGCAGGACACCTGTGTGCCCCCTCCTTGGGTGCTGGCAGTAGAAGGGGCTGAGTTACCAAGGGTGGCATTCACTCTCGGGTCCAGTGCATGAGCATGGAGATCAGGCTGATGGAGTGGAAACAAAGATACTGAATTCTGTCCTAGGTCTTTAATAGAGTAATAGAGCAAAAGGATGGGAAATGGAAGGCTGTGGAAAGACAAGGAACGAGAATACCTTAGAGTTCATCGTTCTGCATTTTTGCCATAGCTCTGCCTACTTATCATAATTCATGAGGGGAATTAAACACACACAAACAAGAACGTTCACTCATACAAGGCCATAACCACAATCAACCCGTACTCACAGCCTAGAACTCACTTGGTAGCTGTCACATGAGTCTTTGGTTGGAGTAAAAAGGATATCCAGGATAAGCCTGCATCGAGGACCAGGTCTCCATCCCTGTAGAGAGTTGGCCTCAAGTATAGTAAACAATTCTCAATTTCCACTCATGAAGTATGTACAGGCTGTGGGAGCAGGAAGAGGAGGCTGAGAAAGAAGAGCATGCCAGGCTGTGCCCAAAGAGAGACAAAGCCCTGTGCACAGTGTGAGGTGAGAGGCTGGAGCTGGATCATGTCTACAGGCTCAGCTCTGCAGGGAGGGTCAGTCCCTGAGGAGGGCAGGGAGAATCCCCACTCACTGCATGCCCTGCAGCTGGGAAAGCACACGCAGGATCAGCTGGCCAGACCTGGGCACAACCAGGACCAAAGGAGGATTATTAAGGCAGACTTGGTGCTGAGACCTCACCCTTAGTGTCCTGTGGTCAGGGCAGCTCTGGCGTCCCTGTCTTTTCTCTGCTTCCCTTCAGTCCCTCCAGGAGCTCTAGGGATCAGTGTCCTGAGGCTCTGCACCTGTCACCCAACAACTTGGTGGAAAATACTTTTGAAGAACATGTTTGAGACTCGTCCTGTGGGGCCCATGCTTTCATCATGTTCCAACAATGCACTGGGGACCACCACATCCTGCGAAGCAGGCCCTGTAACCCTGTGATCTCAGGGCCCAGGGGTGGTTGTGTTAGAAGTCTGATCTGAGGAATTTGGCAAGTTTGAATGAGCTGGTGCTGGAATCAACCAAACACCCAGCAGTGGAATTGCCCAGGATGCTTTAGCAAGAAGGTGAAGGGCTGAGGTCAGTCATTGAAGACTTCCTGAGCAACTCACAGCAGGCCTGGACCACCACGTCTAATAGCACTCTAAAGTGTCAGTGTCCTCCTGGAATAAATGGGCTTCATGATGGACAGGGCGTAGGCTACACTAAGGACAAGATGGGAAGCTCACCTGGACCTCTTCACAGAGCTGAAACTAGTAACCCCTGAGACTGGTGTTCTGAGCTGTGCCCCAGGAGAATTCCTGCTCAAATCTCATTATTGCCTGGTGTCATGTGACACAGCTTCCAAGCCCTGCTCTACACATGGCAGTATCTCTTGTCACGTCCCTTTCCCCTCTGCCATTAATCATGGAATCTATTTCTGATAGAATTTTCCGATTTTTATTTTACATATTGTATTAACAATTTAAATTGCATGTTTTACATCAGTATATGTTGAGGTACTTTTGTATTTTGAGTGGCTATGAGGCTACCTAACATGAGAATTAGCTCACACACTTTTTTTTATATGTAAGTACTTAACATTTAAGTAATCTCTGCACTTCCCAAGTATATTCTGTACCACCATTACCTGTGGTGGACATGATAAAAGATCTCGACTTGCTGCCCTAACAGAAAGTTTGGTTTCTGGTAAACATCTCCTCATTGCCTGATGGCAGATGGAAAAGAGATCATGACCAAACATAGCTTACCCAATTTAATACTTCTGCTTAGCTGTGACACACATCCATTCTGCTGCTATTTCATAGCTCAAAGGAAACTCTATGGCTATACTCAAGCTCACCATGGAGGGGATAAATAATCCTCCTGTAATGAGGAGGGACACTGGAATATTTGGTAAATATACCAGAAGCTCCAAGAGATGTCATCACTAATCCCAGGTCTACTACTGAGTAGGTTGCTGTGTAACCTTGGGCAGAATGCCTGCTCTCTCTGAGCCTCAATTTTCCCATCTGCAAGTTAATGATGCATGCCTATAACTGTTGTTGATCACAATCTTCACTATCACCACCATCACCATCACTATCATCACCATCACCATCACCATCACCACCATCGCCACTATCACCATCACTACTACCATCACCATCATGACCACCATAATCTTCATCACTATCACCACCGTCACCACCATCACTATTATCATCACCATCACCACCATCACCATCATTATCTCCATAATCTTCATCACTATCACCACCGTCACTATTACCATCACCATCATTGTCACTATCACCGTCATCACCATCGTCACCATCACCATCACCATCATTATCACCTTAGTTACCTTCATTTTCACCTTCATTATCTTACTACCACCATAACCACCTTCATTATCTCCTATTTCATCATCATATATCAAATTCTTGGGTGTCTGATGGCATCAGCTTCCTCCTGGACCAAGCTCTGTCTGTAACACAAGCTTCTGTATTTCTCAAACTTCTAGGTGCGAATGGAATGCAAGAAGTGGCTTATGAGGGCGCAGAAGGGCGTTGACACTGAAAGTACAGAGATGTCTCGCTCCACTACCCACAGCAGGATGGTAAGCCCAATATGAATATTTGTGAACAGATTAACAAATGGGGGACCTTACGAAAACAGAAGGGAAGGCAAAGAAGTAGAGGAAGGAGATTGAGGGGGCGGAGGTGGGAAGAGAGGAGCTGCAGGTGCAGCTGACCATGTGCATGTGTGGATGGATCACAGTGAATCCCACCTTTATATGTAACTATACTACACCAATTACAAAACCAACCAATGAACAGGAGGAAGGCCACAGAGCAGAGCAAGGGGCTGGGGGACGGTGAGGGAGGGCAAGGGGAAGAGCCGGGGTGGACTTTTAAATCGAGACAAAAGCTCTCAGGTGTCAGGATGTCCACAGTGAGTTTTGGACCTTTCAGAAATCCTAGCTGGTCTCTAGGCAAGCTCGAAGTTTTGGTTAATTTCTGAAGTCTTAATTTTTCCCTTTCTCCTTGTTACCTCCTCTGCCTTCTGCCAAATAGGAGGAACCAGGGAAGCCCTTGGAAGTCGTTCACTGAGGGGACACCCTGTCCATCTGACTGCAGCCAGGATACAGCTCCTCCCTGCTTCTCAGCTGGTGCTGAGAACTGGCTTGTGGGTCATGGCGCCCCATGTGGCGACACAGTGATTAGAGTAACAACACTTTCTTTTCCTTACCATTGAAACATCTGGACTTGGCTATTTTGACTTCTATTTCCATAGTAATACCTGGGCATTGCACCCATATTCAGAGTGCAATTAAATACCATGAAGTGTTGGAAAGCTGTTTTTCACTGAGGGGTAAGATAGGTAGATTTTCTTCCTCCAGGTGTTGCCATCTTGCCTGGGATGCTGGCGCTGGGATCTGAAGTCAGCTCCCAATCCCCGTCTGGCTTCTCTGCTGGGGTCGAGGGGCATGCACAGCACTCCAGGTCCACACAGCCCATATGGAAAACACAGAAATGGGGCTGAATCCCTGTGGGGCAGAAGCAGCCACCATCCTTGTCTAGGGATACATTGTCAGGACAAATCCTGGGCAAGTCACTGCCATTTTCTTTGTAGGGTGAATCTTTGAACCTGTGTGTACCTGGGTCCTAGTTGTCATTTTTCACATCTCAGCAAATGCCCCCAAACACATGGCATGGCACACCACAGCAATGGCTTAGCATTATTCAGTTTGATTTTCCATTTCTAATTGCTTTTCCAATGCTATTAATTTTTGGGCATGTTTTTCAGCACACTAATAAACACATCACCATCATCAGACCTTATGAGAAAACATTTTTCCAAAACATTTTAAATTATAGGGACTGTCCATGTTAGAATCACAGGCATAATGTCACCATAATGTATTTGATGAAATTTGAAATAAATTGAAATTTGGTGGTTTGATGTGTGTTTTGGGGTCATGGACGAAGGATTGTGGCCTTTACTGTTTAATGAGCTCAAATATCATCTTCTTGTGGCAACAATGAAACGAGGCTGTGACCTTCTCCTCTTGCTGGCTTTGCCATTATGTGATTCTCTTGGAAAAGTTAAAATTTAGGCATATTTGGTGTTTTTTTTTTTTTTGGAAACGTGTGCATGCGGGACAGCTTTTTATACTGTGCAGTGTCAGACTGACATGAATAAAGCTTGCAAAACCTGCATTCTTACCCAGGCAGGTGGCAGTTACTGGTGCTTTGTCCCACTTACTGCTGCTGCTCTCTGGTCTAAGTTGCAAATGGACAATAAAAGCACGCCAGCTCTCAGGACACTGGCCTCAGTACTGGACATCCTCTCCTCCACGGCAAGGCTGCCTCTTTCCTTCCTGCCTTTCCCTTCCTTGGTTTTCTCTTTGAGAGCCAGCTTGGCTTCTCCTTTCTAAACCCTCTCCTTGTTCAGACTCCCGATGACCTACACCTTGGAGGCTCAGCCTAGTAGGATCTGTGCAGCCTGACCTGCCCTTCACGTGCCAGGTGCCCTGGCACAGATGTGTGAGTGCTGGCAATGACCCTGAATCGCAAAGATCTTGGAGGCAAAAATGAAAAAAGATGGTAAATTAATTGCTCTTTGCCTTCATCTAATTGTTATTTCCAAAGCTCTGCAGTATTGATAGTTGGGGCTGAGTAACTGCTTATTTGGAAGGGGCTGTTTTTTGCATTATTTGCTCCCAAATAAGAAATTTTGTACTGACTAGATGCCAGAGGACAGTTCTCACCAGTCATGACAACCAAAACTCTTTCCAGAGATTACCCAGGGGAGCAAAGCTACCCACAAAGGAAGAACCCAGATCTAGGGATTGGCTCCCAGCCAATGACAAAGTGGCAGTTTTAACTACAGATTCAGGAGTGGCTTCAAACGGGAAAGCTGGGGAAGAACAGCCTTTCAAGGTGCCTTTGATAGCAGGATCAGACCCAGATCTACTTTCTGGGATTAAAACTGTATAATATTAACATTTGTCACTAGCATGTAATCTTGGCATTAAATTTTGAGGAACTAGGTAATTGCTGAATTCTACCTTGAGTTTTCTTTGAACTGTTCTGAAACCAGGTATTCTGAAATGTTAGAAGAGGCAAAACATTAAAATAGTCCAAGCTGTGGAATCAGCCTGGCTGAACCTTGTGTGGCCAGCTTCAGTGTCCTGTGGGAACTGCCCACCCCACAGTGCAAGAAACTACTAACCAAAGCCCACTTCCTCTTCTACCCAGGCTCGTGCGTTTGCCAGCTTCCCTAGAGGTTACTGTGGCCACAGCATCGAAAGCCAACCCGGAAATGAGAGCCATATGGGCTCCAGGTGGGGCCATAAAACCCTCCAGCTATGCTTCTGCATGCTTTCCTCTTCCCAGCTCTTGGAGATGGAGATGACCTTAAAAGATCTGGGGGTTCAATGTTTATAGCTGCACAATTCACAATTGCAAAACTGTGGAAGCAACCCAGATGTCCTTCAATAGATGAATGGATAAAGAAATTGTGGTACATATACACAATGGAATATTATTCAGCAATAAAAGAGAATAAAATTATGGCATTTGCAGGCAAATGGATGGAACTGCAATGCATTATGCTAGGTGAAGTAAGCCAATCCCAAATAAACCAAATGCCGAATGGTCTCTCTGATTAGTGGATGCTGATGAATAAGGGAGGTGGGAATGGGAAACATAAGAGAAATAGAGAAACACTGGACGAGACATGGGGGAGGTCGGGGGCAGGAAAGGGGAATGGGTATAGTAAAGATGGTTGATAAAATATATATATATA
>PVHX01033523.1:0-13048 GCA_004024805.1 Geosciurus inauris | reverse complement strand
AGGGTGTTATTCTGAGATGGAGGAATCTTTGGGAGGTGGGGCCTTGTGTAAGGGATTTTGAGATCCCGGTTTTTCCTTTTCTCTTTCTGCTGACTGGTGATATAAAAGGTCTACTGTGCCCTGCCCTTTTGATAGGCTGGCCAGATGCCCAAAATTATTCAATACCCATTTTAGATTGGAACCTCTAAAATGGTGAGCCAAAATAACCTTTTTCTTTTTATGTTAGTTGCCTCAGGCATTTTGTTATAGTAAGTGGAAACTAATACATTAAGCTTCATCAGGCTGAGTTGTATTCCTTAGATCCATACTTGTTGCATTTCTTTATATGCTGAGATTTCCACACCAGTGGTAGGACAGGGAAGGCCTAAGAGAATTCCCAGACACTCAATGGTTTCCCATCTTTTACTTGAAGCTGTCCCCAATGTCAGGGTCTCCCGAGCTCCAATAGCCAACTCTTGCTGCTTCCAAGGTCAAAAACCAAAGGTGTGCACTGATGGGGAAGGTTTCACAACTCCAAGAAAGTTAGTAAAGCCTGGATTCTCTCTCTCTCCCTCTCTTTTTTTTTCTTCAAATATCTTTATTTATTTTTATGTGGTGCTGAGGATCGAACCCAGTGCCCCATGCATGTGAGGCAAGCGCTCTACCACTGAGCCATAATCCCAGCTCCTCTTTCTCTTTTTTTTTTTTTGGTACTCAGGGGCACTCGACCATTCAGGGGCACTCGACCACTGAGCCACATCCCCAGGCGTATTTTGTGTTTTTTTATTTAGAGATAGGGTCTCACTGAGTTGCTTAGCGCCTCGCCATTGCTGAGGCTGGCTTTGATTTCGCGATTCTCCTGTCTCAGCCTCCCTAAGTGCTGGGCTGGATTCTCTTAAGAGAGTCAAGAAGTCAAGACTTCAAGCATGTAAATGTTGCCGGAGAGCCACTGATACCTTCTTACTACTCAAACAGGAAAACCAAGTCTTAAAGAGTAACTTCTGTAAGCTGACAGCAGATAACAAGTGACAGAGCTAGAATCTGAATGGAAGCCTTCCTTCTTCAGTCACTGGGTTTCCACCCCATACTGTGCCTTTTGTGTAAGCCAAGTGCTTGTGGTGGTTTTAGAACATGCTTATAAGTTCTTGTGTTTCCCTCAACAGGTGAAGTCTGGTTCCCCTCGCCTTGAATGTGGGCTGAATGTAGGAACTCTGATGAGTACAATGTGGTGGGAGGGATGCTCTGTGGATGCCTTGTTACTCTGGAGGCTGGATCACAAAAGGGAATCAGTGTCCTCCCTTTCTCAGAAGATACCAGCAACCATGTTGTGAGGAAGCCCCCCTGCATGGAGAGGCCACTTGAGTGTCCTGGCCAATGCTACACTCTGCTGGACTGTCAGCCCACAACCAGAATCAATCACCAGGTAGGTGATGGACTGAGACTTCAGTGGATCCCAGCTCCAGCCTTTGAGTTGTGTAGCTGAGGTTCCAGACTTGGAGCAGAGACAAGCCAGCCTCACCGTGCCCTGTCTGAAATTGAGATAATACGTCATCATTGTTGTTTTAAGCTCGTAAGTTTTGGGGATGATTTATCTGATTTGGGGGTAAGTTATCTAATGCAGCATTAGATAATTAGTACTGTGGATTTCTCAAAATAGATCTGGAATATTCAGTATAAATAATAAATAAACTATAATATTCAGTATAAATAATAAATAGACTTGGGGTATTAATTCAAACAGTAAATACCTATGGAGTGCTTTCTATGTGTCTGGCTCTGTAGCAGGCACTGAGGATACAGTAGTAAGCCAGGAGGACATGGTCTTTGCCCTCGTAGTGCTTTTGGCCTACTAAGAGATAGACGTGATGTCCATAAAGTCCTCTGCCAGAGAGTTAGTACAGAAAGTGATGAGAGTGTACACCTAGGGCAGTTTCCCAGTGAGACAGGAAGCCAGAGAAAGAAGAAATGATTTGGGTAAAAGGCTGGCATAATTAAGCTAGAGAATCTTCTGGCATTTGTGCATAGAAGTGGGAGGGAATATATGTCAGGCAAGGGGGCCAGCAAATATATTAGAAATGGTGAAACTGGAAATGGATGTATCTAACTCAATTCAGTCAAAAGCCCAGAGAGGACAAGTGTCTTGCTTGATGTTGCACAGCTTGTAAACTGAGGTCCTGAGTCCTTCATCAAACCCTCCCTTGACTCCCCAACTCTTATGCCATGGGAATACCTGTAACAGACATTTGAGTAACGCCTTCTTTGGCTCAAAGGATTTATGACCATTATCTCTTTTGCTGTCTTCACAAAAATTCAGGAAGAAGTCAGTGTTCCAATTTTCCAGGTGAAGAGAAGCTAGGCAAATTGTGTTCCTAGTTCCAGGAGGTGGCATATCAGAGCTGCTGGGTACCAGGGACTTTGAGGATCACAAAGATGATAATAATGATCCCTAGCTCATAGACTGTCTCACTGTTGTGATCACTACATTCTTCACTAATGTTCTAGAAACTAACACACAATGTCTAGGGCATTAACACTGATATCAATCTGCTCTGACTCATCTTCTGTTCTTGTGGCACCGAAGCTAGAGTCGAATTCCCAGAGAGGAGAGTCTGGTGGATTTAGCCCACCCTTTGGCTGGAGGACAGTGGGCAACTCCTCAGCTGCCTGGCCATGACTGCAGGTAATGGAAGCAGGAGCTGTTAGTAAAGGAGGGATGTGGGTGGCACAGGCCAAGCTGTGTGTGTAAAGGGCACACACTCTGTATGTGCATGGTCCAGTGTGATAGCCAGAATCATATGTGGCTATTTAAATTTAAATTCAACCTTCAATAAAATTAAAAATCAAGTTCCTCAATCACTAGTCACATTTGAAGAACCCAGGAACTACATTTGGCTCCTGGCTGCTGTAATGAATAGTATAGATTGTAGCATCTTCCCATTGTCACAGAAATTTCTATTGGACAGTGCTACTCAATGATTCTTACTAGGATTCACTATTTTCTTTTTGTTTTGCCTCATTAATTATGAACATGGAAAAAGCAAAAAAGAAGGTGAGTCATGATCTTCAGCCATTTATTCAACAGGCATATATATGCTCAGTGTCTATGCTGACTCATGCATAGTTGTAGGTCTCAGAGATACCTGGGAGGGACCTTAGATATCTTTTGTTCTTTGGAATCACCCAGGGAACTCCTTTTTTTTTTTTTTTTTTGGTACCAGGGATTGAACTCAGGGGTACTCAACCACTGAGCCACATCCCCAGCCCTATTTTGTGTTTTATGTAGAGACAGGGTCTCACTGAGTTGCTTAGTGCCTCACTGTTGCTGAGGCTGGCTTTGAACTTGCAATTCTCCTGTCTCAGCCTCCCTAAATGCTGGGATTACAAGCGTGAGCCCCCACGCCCAGCTAGGGAATTCTTGATACCCAGGCTCCACCCAGCAGAGTTTCTGATAAAGTTGATTAAGAGTGAAGCTTGGTACCCAGAATTTAAGGAGGCCCCAGGTGATGCTAATGTACAGCTGGACTTGAGAACCAATGTCATCCGGTCCTGCCAGTGGAGTGATTAGCTTCAGATAAGCCTGAAAACCTGAGTCAGCCTGAGTCTGAATTTCTCTCCCGGGTTCTTAAGACAAGATCAGAGACTTCTTTGTGGATTTGTCATCTGTCTAAATGGAATGTGAATTTCTTAGAGGAGAACAAGACAACTCTTCCTAATCCAAACATAACCTAATCCATCTTGAACAAATCGCCAAAAGAATCTCTGATTTGGGGTATTTATTTATTTATGGCACTGGGGGTTGAACCCAGGGCTACTTTACTGCTGAACTACATCCTCATCCCTTTTTATTTTTATTTTGAGACAGAGTCTTGCTAAATTGCTGAGGCTGGCCTGGAATCTGCTATCCTCCTGCCTCAGCCTTCTGAATTGCTGGGATTACAGAAAATGTACCACCACTCCCGACTCGGGGTCCATCTTAAATTTCTTCTTTCTCAAACTGTTGATGTATTTCTGTGTATTTTTCAGACGAATGAGTGACACCTGCCACTTGACTGCCCTGTACTGAGTGCCTAGTGCACAGCAGTTGCTTCACCTGCAGCTTGGCTCAACCTCTAGGACAATCTTGCAAGGCTGGTATTGCTGAGACCACCTTACAGATGAGCAAACTGAGATTCAAAGATGTTAAACTGAACTCATCCAAGTTTGCACAGCTCGGATTCTGGCTCCAGAGTTCATATTCTGCAAACTATCCTGCATCTTTCCCGTAGCTGGGAGTGCCGGGCACCTGGTAGACAGCTTTGTTCTTCTCTGGATTCATTTAGGAAGGGAAGCTCTGTGCAGGTGAGATGCAGTCCTTTGTGTGTCGCTGGAAACCCTGGAGCTGATAGGATCTGAACAATAGTTACTTGTGTTCAGTGAGAATACTGGCAACCTGGAGGGCGGGGGGTTGGGGATTAGACAGGTGAGGGAATTTGAGTGGGGTTCTTTTAGTTGATGGTTGTGCCAGGATTCTTTTGGCTGAGGGATTTCCAGGAGGCAGCCGAGGGCACTGTTGTACCTGGAGCAGTTAGCTCTCAGACACCTAGCAATTATGGCACCTTCTTGGTGTATACATTATCTATTCTTGGCCTGGATTCCTGCGGGCTGGCAGAGTGTCTGTGTTGCCATGTATCTTTGCAATCTGAATCCTTTCCTGATACTTCCTGGGCGGCCTGGCTTGGCCTCCAGGGGGTGGGAAGGGGCAGGATGCATTGTGTTTATTCCCAAGGACTCTAACAGAGCAATCTTGCCCCTGATGTTCTCTGGGGACCACCTCACAGTGGTTTTCCTAGTAATAGGAGATCCAGACCTTGGGCAGCATCAAGGGCCAGACTGAGGATGGATGGGCCCTTGTCTGTGCTATTCAGCAGGTCTACGTGGGAGCAAAGCCACCATCTGTGACACAAACAGCACGGAATATCACAGATGGGGGAACTGTAAATCTTGTCCAGCTCTTGTTTCACAGAGGGGAAACAGGCTCCAAGAGGTGACAAGACTTGCTTAGAATTACATAGGAAGGGATTGCAGGTGAATTTAGGGCTCCCTTGTTTCGGGCCCAGGCTGCCCTTCCTGATGTAGTCTGTAGCAGGGGAGAAGCTGGTGGTAGGTGAGGCCCTGAAGGCTCTGCAGAGTCTCCTACTTCCTCCCAGGGGACTTTTTAGGAAAAAGTGAGCAGCCACCTCCATTAGGTACAGACGCTTGCCCAGCATTTGTCTGGGGAGTGGCTCTGTGAAAGGGACTGTAACTGTGAGATATTTAGTCCTCCCTGCACCCAGAGGAAGGTGCTCCTGTCATCCCCTTCTACTGGAGAAAGTGGGGGTTTGGAGAGGGGCAACGTGCCCAAGTCCACAGCCTGCCAAGTGAGGCAGAGGCAGAATTTGCAACCTGTCCTTGCAGAGACCCCTTCCTCGGTCACTGTACTCTGCTGCCTCCCCAAGATGCCCCTCCTCCAGTGTGCTGCCCATTGGGCTTTATAGCTCCTGTCCCCAGGGGACTAATGGGCAGCACCAGCCCCAGCAGGCATGCAGGGGTGGGTGGTGGGTGGCAAGGGTGGGAATGCCCTTGCTGCCCATCAGCGGTGCCAAGGAAGGAGGGCAGTGTTTCTAGTGGGTCCTCTCCTGGTGAGGGGTGATTATCTGGCTCGCTTGGCGTTGGGCAGTCAGGGAGGGCTTCCCGTGCACGGGCGGAGTGCCCAGTCAGGCTGCAGGATGAAGGGCAGCATGTGTGCCCCAGGCTGGTACACAGCTGGCTTGTGATTGTGCGTCTGCCTGCAGTGAAATAACAGCACTCTGTTATTGCAGGAGGCAGAGAATAGACACACTATTCGGGATTGGGTCCTGAGATCATTTTTTTGCTCTCTCCCCATCCCTTCTCTTGGGTCATGGCCTCTTAGGGAAATTAATTATGAAGCTTGTGTATGTGTGTCAGGGGTTAGCTCTTGCAGCAGGTGCAAACAGGCCCTAGATGACCCCTTCAAGGAAATCTTCATATTCTTGTTCTGTCCGGCTCACAAAGGACCCTTGTTCCCTCTCTGCTGCCTCGGGAAGAGAGATGGAGTGATTGGCAGCACAGCCGAGCTAGCCCCTGGAGATGAGAGAAGGGCCACTGGTCTGTTCTCATTGTCACAGGTAGGCTGTGCCAGGGACCGCATGGCGATCAGGCTCTAAGCCTGGACTACAGTGATTGTTATGGTTTGGATATGAGGTGTCTCCCCAAAGCTTCTGTTAATGCAGGAATGTTTACAGGTATAATGATTGGCTTGTGAGAGCTGTAACACCATCAGTCCATCCTAGTTTAGATGGACTGACTGGGTGGTAACGGTAGCAGGTATGGCATGGCTGGAGGAGGTGGGTCACTGGGGCCATGCCCTGGAAGGGTGCATCTTCCCCATGAACCCCTCCTCTCTCTGCTTTCTGGGTGCCTTGAGCAAAGCAGCGCTCCTCTGCCATGCCCTTCTGCCATGATGTTCTGCCTCACCTGGGGCCCAGAGAAGGAGCCATCCCACCATGGACTGAGCCTCTGAAACTGTGAACAAAAATAAACTTTCCCAATCAGGCACAGTGGCAAACGCCTGTATATCAGGGACTTGGAGACTGAGGCGGAGGATCAAGTTTGAGATCAGTCTCAGCAACTTAATAAGATCCTGTCTTCAAAATAGAAAAAAGAAAAAAATAAAAAGCTGGGATATCGCTGTGGTAGAGCATCCCTGAGTTCAGTCCCCATTACCCAATTCTTGCAGGCATTTTGGTCTTAGTGATGAAAAGCTGACTACCATAGGTGTCTTGATAAGTATTTGGTGGGTGTGCGAAAGCAGGGCTTCTCCAATGTGAGTGTGCATCGGGAGAAACTGGGGGCTCCTTACCAACATGATGGCTGGTCCCTTCCCCAGAGTTTCCCATCCAGCAGCCAGGGTGAGGTCTGCAAACCTGCATTTATAACATGTTCCCAGGTAATGTGGCTGGCCCGGGACTTCCCTTTAAATATAACTATGTTGAAGTATAATTTTCAAAAAATGTAAAACTAGGACTTCATGCAAGTATAATGAATTTGTGTTAAATATCATATCTGTTTAATGCCTTAATTAATAAGGGAATCAGAAAGTTATTAAAACCAGTTAAGGGGGAAATTTGAAGAGACATAGAATTAGCAATGCTAAAGTGAACTTGCCAATGGACATAAAACTGGCTAATATTCTGTAAGTTGGAATGGTATTGCTTAAAAAATATATAAATATGTATCTCTCCTGGACAAAATTCATTTGCATACTGCTACAGTTTGTATCTTGAATTTTCCCAAAGGCCAGTATCTTAAACGCTTGGTGTCCAGGGTGGTGCTCTTTGGGTAGTAGTGGGACCTTTAAGAGGTAGGGCCTAGTGGGAGGTCCTTAGGTCACTGGAGGCATGTCCTAGAATGGGATCGTGGGACCCCAAACTCCCCATTGCTCTCTGTTTCCTGACCAAGAAGTAAACTGTTTTGCTCTTTTATGTGCCATGAAGTGCTGTCTCACCACAAGCCCAAAAGCAATGGATCCAACTGATCATGGACTGAAACCTCTAAAACTGTGAGCCAAAGTATACCTTTTGTCTTTATAAGTTGATTATCTCAGGTATTTCATAATTTTGTCAGAAAGCTAACACACACATCTATGGGCAAGAATATATATATATATATATATATATATATATATATATATATATATATATATAGTTTTACTATCAGTTTTCTACAACTAAGCTTCTGTCCTTAGAGGTGTTATAAAATAGTCAGCTATAAATGTACACACCTGTGGAATCTGGTAATCCTCAGAGAGCCCCTAAATCATTTGGGGGACTTGTTAAAACACAGATTGATGGGTCCCATCCCAGTGTCATTGATGCTTTTGATCATTTTAGGAGTGATCCAAAGACTGGAATGGAGTGATATGAGGGTGGATGAGCCTTTTTGTGTTTCATAAGTAATGTTAATGTCCCAAGACTTCATTCTTCGTCATTTTCTTCTCTAGACTAATGGAGCAAGGAAGGCGATGAGAACCAGGTGGTGTCCGGCAGGCAGGGCTGAACTGAAGGAGGAGGTGCTGGGAGGCTGGGTTCAGTGACAGGCCTGTGAGTCACCAGTTCAGACTCAAGGCGAAAGCCAATGTCTCCTCACCACCCACTGTTTCCAGGAAGCAGCCTGGCCTATTATGCGTTCTACTTGAGGATTCTTGTGGAGCCAGGAAGGAGGCAGAGGGGACCTCAGCTTCCACTAAGAGTTGGTCAAAGTGCAGAATTTTTAGCTCATCTATTGAATAAGACCTTGCAGCAAGCGCATCAAGCCCTGGATTTTGATGGAATGATAAGCTCTTTGGGAGTCCCCCCTGAGGCCATCTAGTGGCTGTTGAATAGAAC
Source organism: Geosciurus inauris (assembly GCA_004024805.1). Taxonomy (NCBI): domain Eukaryota; kingdom Metazoa; phylum Chordata; class Mammalia; order Rodentia; family Sciuridae; genus Geosciurus; species Geosciurus inauris. The sequence goes on along the minus strand of PVHX01033523.1, from coordinate 4,646 downwards.
TCCGAATCAGTGAGAATTCCTTTAATTCTTGAGTTTATTCCAGGCCAGTTATTCTCTTCTTGGCTCTGATGTCACTTCTTTGGCTGTCCTGGTTGTGTGGCCTTAGCATTTTGTTTAATCAATGCCCATTGGGAGGCATGCCTTAAGAACATGTAGAAAAGCTTTCCAAAGTGTGTTCAGTGGGGTTGGTGAGAAGGAACATCACAAATTTGTACAAAGTTTTTCATTTTGCAAAGTATTTTCCCCAGACATAATCTCATTAAATTTGATATCTTTAATGTTTGCCTATTAAAATATCACAAATCTAGGAAGAAATCTAACAAAACATGTGAGACCTCTCATTGAAAATGGTATATCATTGAAAGAAATTAAAATCTAAGTCAACCAAGGGGTAGACCACATTTAAGAATTGGAAGACTCAAGATTGCAAAGATGTCAGTTGTCTCCAAATGAATCTTTAGAGTTAGTGCAAATCTTTTTTTTATATTTTTTAAACCTTTATTTTATTTATTTATGTATTTTTTTGTGTATGTGGTGCTGAGGACCGAACCAAGTGCCTCATGCGTGTAAGGCAAGCACTCTACCACTGAGCCACAACCCCAACCCTAGAATTAGTGCACATCTTTATGAAAACAATGGACATTTTTCATTTGTGGAAATTGACAAGCTAATTTTTAAAACTCATGGAAATTCAAAGGGCCAAGGACAGCAAACACTATCTTGAAGAATAAAAAGAGGAAAGATGTGCACAAGAACAATTAAGATTTATTATAACTCTATAGTCCTAGGGCAACATGACATTCCTCTCCCACCGGCTTTAATTTTTACTTGTTTATATGGTTCTGAAGGCTGGGCTCTACTGGATTGTAGAGTATGGAAAACTGTAGAGTGTACATCTGTGCCCTCTTTCAGTTGTCTAAGCTAGGCTAGAGAATGTCTTATATTTCTATGTTTACGGCAGCCATGGCTGGTGATCCAAGGGCCACTCCCAGAGTTTCAGGCCATCCATTTTCCACATAGCAACAAATCACTCTGTTATAATTTGGATCTGGAGTATCATGTGTTTGAGGCCTGGCCACCAGCCAAGCTATTGGGAGGTGGAGGAAACTTTAAGAGGTGGGGCTTAGTGAAAGGAAGTTAGGTCATTGGGGGTGTGTCCTTGAAGGGCATAGTGGGACCCCTCCCTCTCCCCACCTCTTTTCTTCCTGGCCGCTGTGAGGTGAACGGTCTTCATCTACCACACGTTTCTGCTGCCCTGTCGTACTATGCTGCCACGAGTCCAAAGCAATTGGACCAAGCTTGAACTGAAACCTCTGAAACTGTGAGCCCAAACACGTCTTTCCATTTTTAAATTGTTTTTCACAGGCATTTTGTCACAGTGATAGAAAACTAACACACACTCCATTGCTCCAAACCACATTAGCTTCTAGCTGGAGGAATGTTTGGTGGCTAGTCAGCCATGAATGAGGGAACAAGGAAAAGACAAAAAGGGACCACTAAAAACCACAGGGAGCCTTATCTGACCCATAAGCACCTGGAAGATAGGGGCTTGGTTTGTTAAAGCCTCCCCCAGCCAGAGTTACATCCCCTGAAGAAAAATAGCTTCAAGATCAGATCAAACCCTACCAGGTAGCATGGACCCTCCCTTATCACTGAATTATCACAACCTCCAATCACCCTGGCAACTAAAGCATCAAGACCCTCACAAAGAGGGCTATTCAAAGGACACTGAACTGATTCAGAGGGCAGGAAATGGAGGCAAAAAACAGGGACTTGGTTTCCCTAAAATCTTCAACTGGGTGAGTACCATACCATCCTCTCTTGGGGACAGTTCATATAGTTCCTATGCTGTCCATCAGAAGTCAAGAGCTGGACCTGCTGGGACTCTCTAGAAATTTCCCTGGGACACTCCAATAAAACTGGAGGGCAGGACAGGTGCAATGTCCCTCTTCTCTATGAGAGGACCCACTCTCTTCCTTGAGTCTGTCCCCTTTTCCCTTTTCCTATCCTGTCTAATAAACTCATGCCTGTTACTCTGAGCAACATGTCTGATATCTTTCTAATAAGAATCAGGGTGAAGATGGAGGCCTCTGTCCTGCCTCAGTTTTGCAGCAGGCCTTTGGCCTGTAGCTGTTAGAAGGCAGCCCCAACCTGTTAATTAGACTTAAATAGCCCTTTACACTCTGGCTCTTGCTGGCCTCTCTAGCCTTACCATCTGCCACCCTCTCCAAACCGTTTAGACATCTTCAATTCCTTTAGGGAATTGAGTATAGCTTAAGATTGCAGGCATTCGGTCATTCCTCTGCCTAGTGCTTTCTTCTTCCACTTCCTCTTTCTGGCTTGGTCAGCTCCTACTTACCTTCTAGTTTAAACTTCCGCACCTTAGGAAGGCTGGGGTCCTTGACTCCTTCGACAGGGCGACCCCCTGCCACATGCTCTCAGAGCACCCATTGCTCCCCCTTCCATGGCGCTCTGTGCCCTTATTCAGGATCTCTCCTTCCAGTAACACAAGAACAGGGGCTGTCTGTCTGGCACACCATGTCTGTTACTCCTAGAACGGTGCCTGGCACAGAGTAGGGGCTCCATCAGCATTCATTATCCACATAAATGAGTGAATGTACAAATTAAAAATTCATATTGGAAAGGCTGATTTTGTAAAATCGAATCTATTAAGTCTTGCTTAACTTCACATTTTGGCAAAGAATCACTATTTTATGGCATTGGTGCCGTGTCTGAAATTCTAGAAGGGCTGGTTAGTGTCTCTCCATAGTTCACAAAACCTGTCCTCCTTGTCGAGGTGCTTGTCAGGTTGGGTAGGAGAGTGTGGCTGAACAGGACCAGCCATCTCCACCCTGGGAGAAATGAGGCCAGGGTGGGTACCCGGTGTCATCTTTGAGTGTGATGAATAAGACATGGACCCATTTTCTTTGGTAAGCCAGACATTTTGTCTGTTGGTTGGTCCTAGGAAGAAGTCACCTTGAGGACCAGACCAGCAGCATCCTGAGTGACAAGTTTTGTCCAGCGGGATGGTTTAAAGTTCATCTCAGGGTGCTGGCCTTAGAGATGGCATTTGATCCTAGTTTTGTGTTGTTACATGAAATGGGTCACTTACTTATGTTTACCAGTTTATTTGTTCAGAGTTTTTAATTATCATAAAAGAATAAATGAATCTTTAGCACTGAAAATTTAGAAAATGCAGATTAAAAAAAAGAAATAGAAAATCACTCAGCACTCAGAAATAAGGGGCGACATATCTAACAGGTACAGGAAGCACTGTCTACGGCCCCACAAAATGTTTTAATTTAAAATTCTCTTAGCCGAGCATGGTGGCGCAAGCCTGCAATCCCAGCACTTAGGGAGGCTGAGACAGGAGAATCGCGAGTTCAAAGCTACCCTCAGCAACGGCGAGGCGCTAAGCAACTCAGTGAGACCCTGTCTCTACATAAAACATAAAATAGGGCTGGGGATGTGGCTCAGTGGTCGAGTGCCCCTGAGTTCAATCTCCAGTACCCAAAATAAATAAATAAATAAAATTCTCTTAAAATTAGAAGAAAAAAAACATAATAATAATGCAACAGAGTAACAACTCTAGTCTGGATTATATTCATCATTACATTGATGGACCCCCCCCCCCAGTACTGAGAATGGGACCCAGGGCCTCCCACACGCTAAGCAAGTGCTCTTCCACCCTGTTAGATTCCCAGCCTAACTTCATCTTTTTACTAATGCAATCGTGAAATACAGTTTTCAACATTTTTTTTAATGGAGGAAGAGACACATGAAGGCAAATGTATCCAAACCCCATAAGTCAATGCAACTCTGGCAGAAATAACCACTTCTAATGCTTTGAAAATTTTTATAGCCTCCTAGTTCCCCTGCATCTTGTGTACACAACATGCCTGTGAACAGTACATAGACATATTTTTGTCATTTTTATAAAAAGTATGATTAAATTTGCTCGGGTTTTGTGATCTTAACTGAACAATGTAGAAGATGTGAAGATGGAAACATCCCTTTCCATCTTCCTGAATGCTCTTATATTTTTCTTTAAGGTTTTAGTTTTAATTCTGCAAGCAACATATACAACACCCACGTATTGTTTAAGCCAGTGGATATATTGGAATGTCTTTTGCTAACCTATCCGGTGTTTCTAGGGTTTTGCAGTCATGAATGACACTCAGATGAACACTGTACCCTCAAAAACAGTGCATTCGGTAGCTGGGGATGTAGCTCAGCGGTAGAGCACCTGCCTAGCATGTGTGAGGCACTGGGTTCACTTCTCAGCACCACATATAAATAAATGAAATAAAAAGTCTATCAACAACAAAAAACAAACAAACAAACAAAACCCAAAACAAAACAGTGCATCCATCCATGATTGTTTCCTTGGAATAAGTTTCTAGATGTATAATTTTGAAACATGGTATTGAACAAGTCATGAACATGCTACCCCCAAATATCCTGATCTGTCATATTGCCTTTTTTTTTTTTGGTATGGGGGATCGAACTTAGGGGCACTCAACCACTGAGCCACATCCCCAGCTCAGTGGGGGATAAAAATAAAATATATTTTATTTAGAGACAGAGTCTTGCTGAGTTGCTTAGGGCCTTACTAAGTTGCTGAGGCTGGCTTTGAACTCACGATC